>MNCI01008572.1:619503-674616 GCA_015680685.1 Gnetum montanum
ATGTAACTAATCTAAATAACTAGCACCGTCCCTGGTAATGGTGCCAATGATGAGCAGCTAAGTACCCCTACACTCAAGCATACGAATACAAGTGTTCACGCACGATCCGATCAAACTCTATGGATAGGCTAGTTGTGGTATCTAGATCGTTACACATTGATCGTAGTTCATTGTCTTCCCACTTGGACTAGTATTTGCTTTGTCACGTATGGTTTAGTCTAGAGTGAGGCATATGATGTGATCCTAAACTAATGCTACTCCTAGAGACAATGGAAAATAATCTTGGTTAAACTAATGAGTAGTAGGAAATGAGGTCTAAACTAACCTAAGTGTGATGAGCATCTGTTCCTTAATCGTCCGTACACATCTTGGATCTCGTTCATGACTACTACTGGGATTATCAAGCATAGATCCTAGGTACGTTACTGGGTTACCAAGTAGTCACACTTAAATGCTCGTGATTAAGTCGTACTCATTCCACATTTAACAACAGGAATAGTAAATGACGATAAAGAAATATTAACTAAGAGAACAATAAATAACAATAATAATTAATAATAATAATTAAGCAATTAAAACTAAGTTAATGCTGCAATGATGAAGTAATCTCGATCTTTATTTCTAATCATGTGTGCATCCAAGTACATCACACTCGAATAAAGGTGTCATACAATTACAAGCATCACACTGCAAGCATGCACTTGGGAAAATAATCTAACTCCTACAAAAACAAAATGCAAGAGCTTCACTACAACTAACTCGAAACTGCCAAATGAGGTGGAAGGCCCTCTTATTTATAGGCCAGGATAGAAGAATCCATTTGAAAAAATAATAGAGAAAATGTTGCAAAAATTTTTAAAGAAACTACATTGATGATGCATGAAGTCCAATATCTAGATCTAGAAAGAAGAAACCTACTATAGATATCATAAGCAATAAGGCCACAATATTGAAGACCATTAAATTTTAATTAGTATAGCAAAAACTTTGATTAAAAAGGAATAAAATATTAATACTCCTTTGTTAGCTCCTAACAAAACATTAAAACTATTAAAAATCATTTTTCAAAGATAAAGAATCAAATAACAACAAAGATGAAAGAAGAAGATGATGACCCTATCTTTACCATATTCATGATAGAAAGTATCTACCCATTCCAAGACATAAAAGGGTAAAGAAAAAGAAATTAATATAAGTAAACAAGAGAAACAAAGAGTTACATTGATTGCAAATGTATTAAAGATTGCTAAAAAACAAATCTTGAATCATTTAAAGCAATCATCTTTTAAATTAAGTCTTTATGACTTTTTGGTTGCCTCACCTCAGCATATGAACTTATTCAAGAAAATTTTAAAGCAAGTATGGATTGTAAACTATCTTAAATTTCAAATGAAACTAATTGCTAAACCCTCATTTTATTTCTTTCAATAGAATGAGCTTTGTGATCTTGTATCTACCTCAACATGTCCCCAATGTTGATAAATGATCTCAACAACCACTTTGCCACTTGTTAGAAATGAAAATAACATGTAGCCACTCATCACCTTGCAAATTAATGAGGATTCTACTCAAGGATTTCTGCCTAAGTGGTTATACATTGTATGGTATAATACATCATCAGTTTGATCTCGTAGGCATCATGCATGTTAATTAAGAAATAAAATCAATATGAAAGGAAGTTGATATCATTAAAGATGAAGAAAAAAGAAATAAAGATAAGTTGCAGAGCATGCAATTCTAGGAGTCGAATGACATAGAATATTTTTATATTGAGTCAAGTAATAAATTGAAGGTCATTAAAATGCAAAGCCATTTAAAAAAATTAGAGAGAGAGAAATTAAAGAAGATCTTAAAAGAACATGAGGAACATAAAGATGCTTTAGTTTCACATTATAAAGACATGTTTGATCTAAGCAAAGAGATTGTGATGTATAATATTGTCATAAGACAGGGATGTCAAGCCAATGAAGTAGAAATTAATAAAGTTAAGGCCTAAACATGTATCAACAGTCAAAGAAGATTTCAATAGATTACTAACAATAAGTTTCATAAGGTTGGTTGATTATTCTAAGTAGGTCATAAACATGATAATAGTAAAGCAAAAAAATGATAATATCTACATATGCATTAATTTTAAGGATTTAAAGAAACTTACATCAAAAGATGATTATCCTTTACCCAGTATTAATGCTCTTGTGGATAAGATTATTGGGTTTAGCACTTTATCCTTCATGGATGGTTGTTTAGGTTATGAATAAATTTTTATTAATCTAAAAGACCAAAAAAAGACAACCTTCATAACTCCATGGGGTTTATTTTGTTATGCTATAATGTCTTTTAATCTTAAAAATGTAGATATTACTTACTAATGGGAATGAGCTATGATATTGATCCCTTTGTCCATAAAAATATAAAGAATTATGTGGATGACATAGTGGTAAAGTCCAAGTATTCTTCTTAACTTGCATAAGACTTAAAGGCCATGTTTTAATTTTATAAATGATACAATGTAAAATTAAATCCTAAGTATGCCTTTGTAGTACCATTAGACAAGTTCTTGGGATACTTAGTGTCTAAAAGATGAATAGAAGTAGATAGAGATACAATTAAATTCATCATCAACATGTCTTTACCATCAAATGTAAAAGAAAGAGAATAAATTCATTTGTCTTAGTTGCATCAACATCACTAGAATAAGACATCTCAAATTTTTTCTTATCTAGTAAATCTACATCCCTGGAATTACTAGAAATTTCCACATCAATAGAAATAATTTTGACATTAATTAAAGAAATTGGAGGCAATTTAGAATTCCCCATAAGTGAATTCTAGAGAGATTAAATCTACTAGAGAAAAACTGAAGAAAGAAAAATTAGTCTACTTGAAAAAAATCTAGGATGAGCATTGAGACTCAAAGTGATTAGATATTTCAAAGCCTTCTTAGAAAATGAGGTAATCACTTAAGCCATATTTCATTGGCTTATAGACAATACAAAATTTTTATGAAACTTAATTATAACATAATGGTCTATCAGATTAGCATACCCTTAGCATCGAACCTATGACTTACAAGCCATAAGTTATATTCTTTAACCAACTAAGTAATGCCTCACTAACTTCAAAACTAAATCATCAATAATATGTATCCTTAAATTGGACGGTTTTTAGCAAATCTTATGTTTTTCAATGAATTTGATGTTTCTCTAGCAAATCTAATTTTTTAGTGAATTTGATATTTGTCTAGAAAATTTGATATTTTTTAGAAAATCTAATTTTTCTCTAGTAGATTTGATTTCTCTAGAATTCTCCTATGGTGGATTTTATAATATTTCCATCTTCATTGTCCAATGTTGAAATTTTTTCTTCTTTTATCACTGTAGAAATACAAGCTGGTAAGGAAAAAAAGTGTAACACCTTCTTCTAATGATGTTGATGTAATGAGGACACCCAATTTTATTCCTCATAATGATGCATATGAGTCATTGGTTGCTGATCTTTCATTACAATATGTGTTCATTTAAATTTTCGATTACCTACATCATAATCAAAGTTTCATTTTGAAGTTAAATGATGTGATGAAAAAACATAATACCTAACTCCTTCATGCCAAGTATATTTCTCATTTTTTTCTATTTGTTAGGACTAGGTCCTTTCTCCCTCCTAATAATTAATTTTCTTCAGTTATTTTTTAGTGTATCAATTGTAAGGTTATTTACTTGATGATGAGTCATGATATCGTGGCTGCGATATTGCATCTGCAATATCGGGTCCATGATATCGAAGCTCGCCAAGCGATATCGGACACCCAATATCGAAACCTATCTCATTGCCTATAAATAAGAGACCGGGTCACTTGGTTTTGGAAGTAGTTTTCTTAGTCCCTTACTTCAACTCTTGCAATTTTCCCTTTCCAAAGTTAGAATTATTTATGAGTGCCTGCAGTAGGAGTCATAAAGTGAATGGATCTTTATTCAAGCATTACGTACCTGAGCGCACCTTGTGTCCAGAAATAAAGACAAACTTTGTGATAAACCTTGCAACATTTAGAATAGCTTATTTATTGCATTTAATGTTATTTACAATTATTTAAAGCTTTCATTAGTTAATTGGTTGTTTGTATTGATTTGTTAATTTTCAACAAGGAAGCACACTTAGCATGACCACTTGAAGCATATGTGGAACACTTGGTAACCCAGTAACGACCAGCATTTGGTAATCCCAGTAGTGTTACACTGGTTCAGGATGTGTGCAGGGAGTGGGAATCAATGCTAGTGTTAGGACTGGTTAGAGAATAGTTAATTAGTTAAATCAAATTAGTTATTAAATTATTTCAATTCTCCCCTTTAAGCACCAGGAACATAAAACATAAAAAAAGCATAAAAATCATATACCTCAAGTTTACTTAACCATACAATCGTGCCTTACAAGTAAGCTTGGGAAGATAACAATTGCATAACCCATCCTTATTCTGTGAAGGTGCATAGGCACTTAGTTCTTGTAGTTCAACCAAATCACGCATGAATGCTCGTATTTGTATGGTTGAGTGTAGGGGTACCTCGTCGTTCATCATTCGTGCCATTGCTAAGGACTTTGTTGTTTATGCGCTAATTAGAACTTAGGAATCTTCCCATCATTGGAACAAACCCTTAGGGTTAGTTACCAAAAAAAAAAGATAAGTATTGCATACTGAATAATCAATCATGTCTCTTTCTTCTTATGAGAGTGCTTCACCGCCTAGGTCTAACACAATGCATAATCGGAGGCATAGTACACATGTTGATCCGCTAGTGCCCCAACAGTTTTGTCTGGTATACACTCATCCTGATGAGTACATACCAAACTTTATCTTTATCCTCCACTAGGATGAAAAACTGCATTGGCATGATTTAGAAGGTAACATAGTGTTACCTCCCGATCCCTCGGTCCCAAGCATGCTTCTTCATGATTTCACATGAATTGGTATGCAACACTTACAGGCAGAGTACATTGTGCATGAACACAACTCGAGAAAGTATTGACCCACGAAGGCACAACGTCAAAGGGACCTACAACAGGAGAGACATTACAAAGCCATGAAGTGGAAGTGGTCTCAAGATGTCCCATATGTCCTAAGTGAAAATGAGGGTGGTGAACCTGCCTTGGGAGGTTTTCCACAAAATGATGTTCCTCCCATTGACTTTGGTTAAGGGATTATGTATCAGAATCTTCACTCAACTATCCATAACTCGAATTCTAGTACCGATAGACATAAAGGATCTGGCAAAGGAACACGAATGTATGACAAAGATGGACATTTTGATCGTAACCACAACTGAGGTCGCGACCACAAAAGAGAAGGTAGCAAGCACCATCATGGTGCCAGTCCTCCTTCCACTTCACCTTCATCATATCCTTCCTCCTCTCCTTCAAGATCAGAACATAGTTGTAAAGGAAAAGACCTCGAGGATAATGGTAGGTGAAATAGGTATAATAGACAAAATAGTTGAGAAAGGGGATGAGGGTACTTTGGAGAAACACATCACAAAAGGAGAGAAAGTAGGTAAAAGCATAGGCATCATAGACACCATAGACAACACGATTACAATGAACCCCTACTCACTATCCGAAGTATGCTAAATATAACTGATGTCATCAGAATCCCAACAATGTACCAAAAAGATAATAGGATCAAGAGATTAGACATGAATAACATCCCACAATTTGAAGGGGGATACAATGTTGATCCTTAAAACCATCTACAAGCATTTCACAATGCATGTGCCCTGCAAAACATAGAAAATAAGTGGCAAAAACTCAATTTTTTTCTATGGACATTGATCAAGGAAGTGGAAAGCTAGTACCAGTCTGTAGAACCAGAATCCATTCATCGATGGAGTACGATGTTGGAACTATTCAATGATAAGTATCAATTGTACTCCCAAGTGTCTAACCTATGTAAGCAAATCCAAGGATGGAAATAAGGAGGAAATGAACCCTTGCATGTTGCCATGGGCTGATATTATGCATTATTACATCATTGCCCTAGCCGTGGATACTCACAAAGGGAACAACTACACCATCTCGTAGATGGGCTTAGGCACAAAACGCAAAGAACCCTTGGGACTTATGCCCAAGGAAGACTATCCAAGCTTAGAGCCCATCAAGTATAAAGATTGTTGGAGCAAGTTGCCAAGGAGGAAGGTGAGTTAAGGAAGAGAGAAAATGTTGAGGAATATAATATAGATCCTTCCCTCTTAACAAAGGAAGTTAGATTTTGTGAGGATGAAGAAGAGTCACCACTTGAAGAGATGGTGAATAGGAAAACTTTTTCCATTCAAAAATCTACATCAGAAGTATCGACAAAGGTAGATCAAAGTGGAACTCCCTAGATGATAAATTTTAAACCGTTCTAAAAATAGTAGAGGAGTCTAGAGAACAAAGTAGTGACTAAGAAAGGAGAAAAAAAATAAAACCAATATGCACATAATAAGGATAAGGGCAAAGTTTCCATCATTAAAGAGGTTATGGATTCAGACACAGACAATGATGACAGATGTGAAATATGCCAATATGACCATCCTAAAGGATGTTACCTAGTAGTGTCACATCTACAAGAGTATAGAGTGTATGCACTAAACCCATGATTAAACAAATGGCAGACACCCCGAAGGTTACCTTATCATCAAGGTAACTTGAGGTAGTTCCACCAATCCTTGACATATTATCCAAGTGGAACTCTACCACAACTGAATGAATAGTATCAATAGTGGCAACACCCACAATCATGGGGAATGCCACCACCACGTCAATAGTACCCTTACCGTTAACCTAACCCGTATGAATACTACATGCAGTAGTTGATCTTTCCACATGACTCCACTAGTCACGTCACTCCTCAACCTCACTACCAAACCCATGAGTACTATAGAACTCCTTCTCCTAGGGGAGATGTTCCACAAACACACTATCCTTCTCGTTTAACTGCACCTCTTCCATCCTTAGCTCCATTACCACCTGCTCTAGCTATGCATGGTGGGCTCCCTGCCTAGCCACAACAACATAATGCTACAAAGGTTGTTAACCCTCAACCTACTATTGGCTCATATAGCCACATAAAGAAGAGACCTTTCTTTAGAACCAACAGTCCAACTAAGTCTTTACAAACACAAGCGGCTAACTATCCAATTACCTCGCCATCATTTGAATCTTTGGAGCTTTCTTCAAACTGAATATCACACCCAATGCACACGATCATGTTGGCTTATGTCGTTACCAATTGGATTAAAGCTAGCTGTCTTCCTAGGAAATTCTCTAATCATAGAAGTCCTCTTATTTATTTACAGATTGCAGGAAATGAGCCTTGCAAAGCTCTTTTGGATTCAAATTCTAGTGTTAACTTAATCTCTCAAGAAATGTACAAAGCTTAGAACCTGCCTCCACTAAAAAAGAGCAACATTCGTTTAGAGTTGGCCGACTAGTCCATCACTCTCCCATTAGGACTAGTGGAAGACATTGTCACCACTGTTTGTGGGTGGTCGTATCTAATCAATTTCCTAGTGATTCAAGTCAACAACTATAAGGGGGATTTTCCAATCATTATGGGAAGAGCGAGGCTGAGTATAATTGATGCATGCCTAGGAATACGTTATCTTTCCCTAGAAATATCAAAGGAAAATACTTTTGGAAAGATCGAGAAGAAGAAAGTTCGATGCATCGCATACAGTGACACAGGGTGTAATTACATGCAAAAGTCCTAGTTTGTACAATGTTTAACATTGCCTACATGCAACCAGTGTGCACAAATAACTAACATACAAAGATGCCTATATGTAGTAGCCACAAGATAGGAAGGCACCCAGTGGCTGACAGCTGACCAAAAGAGCAATTCAACTATATGCATGGAACCAACTAAGAGCTTGACTTGTGCCTATATCGATAGCATAGATACATTAGAGTAAGTCCATCACCAACTTCTAAGTCCTGACATCAAAAATACCAACTGGGAAAAATTGGAAATCCCTAATAAGTTTAAGTAAGAGCCCCTTGAGTTAAAATCGTTGCCCACTAGAATGGAGTACACATTTCTCAAGAACGAAAAATTGGTAATCATTAACACTAAGCTTGCTCCCCAACATAAAGAAAGACTGCTAAAAATCGTAAAAAAAATGGTCAAAAGCCTTTGCTTGGTCATAGTCCAAATTAGCCAGAATAGATCCTAGGATATGCCAATATAGAATTTACACTGACCCTTCCATGAAATCTTAACAACAACCACAAAAGCGATTGAACCCAAAGCTTAAGCAAGTGGTTAAAGAAGAAATTGAACTTCTAAAAGCTAGGTTCATCTATCCCATTGCTACCAGTGAATGGGTTAGCCCATTAGTCATTGTGCCTAAAAGGGAAGATAAATGGAGGGTGTGTATAGATTTTAGGCTACTAAACATGACAACATTCAAAGACCACTTTCCATTGCCATTCATTGACCAATTCCTAGATACCATTGTAAGTCATTCTACTATAGTTTTCTGGATGGTTATAGTGGATACAATCAAATTCAAATAGCACCAAAAAACCAAGCCAAGACCACATTCACAATTCCTTGGGGAAAATTTTCATATACGTAGATACCATTTGGCTTATGTAATTCCCTAGCAACATTTCAACATTTGGTTCTAATCATATTTTAATAGAAAATAGGAAATGGTGTGGAGGTCTTTATGGATGACTTCTCCACCTACAGAATGGACTTCGAACAATCATTGGACTGATTAGAGCAAGTATGAAAATGATGTGTTGAAACCAACTTAAGGCTCAATTGGCAAAAAAGCCATTTAATGGTCCAAGAAGGGATTGTATTAGGGCACAAGATTTCACAAACAGGGATAGAGGTAGGTCCTAAAAAGATTAAGGTCATCCAAGGAATCACTCAGGAACTTGAAACTGTAAAAGACATCTGATCATTCCTTGGACATATTGGCTATTATAAATGCTTCATTGAGAACTTTTCAAGCATCACAAAACCATCGGTAGAATTAACAAAGAAGGGTGTACCCTTTGAATGGACTAAGGGATGTGAGCTAGCCTTCCAAACCTTGAAGCAAGGGCTTGTAGAAACACTAATTCTACAAGCTCCTGACTAGTCCAAACCGTTCCATATAATGACTGACACATCTAATTTTGTTTTAGGAGCTATACTTACATAGTTAGATGACCAAAAATGTCCCTACTACATTCACTGTGCAAGTCGAAGTATTACTAGTGCACAACTCAACTGCACCACAACAGAAAAAGAGTTAATGATTGTGGTGTTTACACTAGAAAAATTTAGGCACTATGTATTGGGCTATAAGATATTTATACATACGGATCGTCGTGTAATTTAGTTTCTAATGAATAAACCAATGGTGAGACCTCACATCATACAATGGCTCGTGATCTTACAAGAGTTCGATCTTATGATGATCGATCGTAAAGGCATCAAGAATGTTGTTGCTGATCATTTCTCTTAGTTACGATGGGACAGAAAAGAGGACAAATATCCAATTTCTGACCATTTCCTTGATGAACTCCTCTTTGTAGGTATGATAAACAATCACTTACCCACCAATAAAAATTGGTATAATAGCCTTCTCACTTATCTACTTACACAAGAAACACCACAAGGATTAGACATTAAAAAGAAACAACAGTTTCTTCACCAAGCCAAATATTTCATGGAAATCAATGGACACCTTTATAAGGTATGCTCTGATCTCTTGGTCTGATGGTGTGTTTCCAATGTGGATCAACTACAAGTTATCCAAGATGTTCATGAGGGCTCTTGTAGGGGTCATTACACTATGAGACGAATAGCCATTAAAATCTTTCTTGCAGGATATTATTGGCCTACATTATTCTAGGATGCTCATCATTTCGTCCAATCTTGTGAGCATTGCCAATGCGATGGAGGAATGACTACTAGAATGGAGGGTTCACAATAATGGATTCAACCCTTAGAACCCTTCAACATATGGGGTATTGATTTTATGGGGCCTATCACACCAATGTCCAATGGAAAAGCCTACATTCTTGTTGTTGTTGACTATTTTACAAAGTGGGTAGAAGCAGCCACTGTTACGGATTGTACATCATCTACTACTGCACAATTTGTTCAACAACAATTTGTAAATAGGTTTGGTGTGCCTCATGCACTTATTTCTAACAATGATACACATTTTACAAGTGCAAATTTTCAAAAATTGATGCAACACTTAGGAGTTGAGCATAAGCTCACTATACCATATCATCCTCAAGCAAATGGTCAAGCTGAAGTCACCAATAGGGAGATCACAAAAATATTGACACAAACCATTAGCAAATATAGGTGAGACTGGAGCACCAAACTAAATGATGCTCTTTGGGCATACCACTCTACATGGAAACTCCCTATAGGCTACTCTCCCTATGAGTTAGTGTATGGTAAACTTCCCATACTTACTATCTAAGCTAAGCTCTGTACACTATCTACAGCATGTGACCTCAACCTTGATCTTAATTTAGCATAGAAAGAACAGTTAATGAATATTAACTTGCTAGATGAAAATAAATTAGTCACCTTGTCATCCAATGAACTGCACAAGGCCTTTAATAAACAACATCATGACCTAAGGATTAGGAAAGTCAAATACCAACCGGGAGATAAGGTTCTTTACTGGAATCCCACACATGTTCCACAATGAACTAAATTTCAAACACTATGGAAAGGACCTTATATTATTCATGAAACTTTTCCCTACATGGGCCATGATAATTTATAAACTTGAAAGCCCGAATAAGAAATTATTGATAACATCCAGCAAACCAAACCTCTCCATGAACCTAAAATAGCCAGCACTAATACTACCTCTATTAATGGACCACCTTGCTCATTATTTCAAATCTCCTCATTCCAACTCAGTCATGGGGGAGATGGCCACCAATGCTAACCATTCTAAAGCCCTCAATTCCTTTAACATTTTTGTTTTACACATTCTTCATCTTTACTTGTTTTTGTTTTACACCATCGTTAACATTTTTTTACTATTTCTTTCTCTATTACATTTTGTTGGAATAAATCTCACTCATCATATAATAAGTGCTCATGATGGTGGATTATACTATAATGGTGTTGATTGCTAATGTTTGGTTTTTACCTTTGACTTTTAATGTTGACACTAAGATATAGTTTCTTTTGATAAAACAAGCAATGATTCCACATCATCCATTATCCATTCAGCTCTATGGTCTCCCTTGATCTTGAAACTGTCCTATCCCTTTTCTAAGTAAACTTATTAATGAATTGGTGGCTTGGTATTCTTCAAACCAAGAAAAGGTTCAAATGGATTGAAAAGGATGTGACCTCAAGGGGATTCAATACATTTTTGTTGGCTATTCTCTTGAATACCTAGATGTTTTTCACACAGTCTTCCACCATTCCGCTCTTGACCAAATATCAGGAAGTTGACTAAATCAAATAAGCCTTTGCATGGTGTGGTTCTCATATATAAACAAAAAACAAAAAAAAACCTAGTCAGAATTCAAAGCACACCCCATAGAAATAATAATGAAACATGGGCTACAAGCACTAGTTATGGCACTGGAAAGATATGTTACCCATGCCTGAAAGTTCCCTCTAACTAAGGCCCTTTCTCACTTCCTACTCTTCTATTCTTTTCTTGTTGGAATGGTGGTGGCTCTATGGATGCATTCTTGTTGCTTTAGAAAGATGGGTTGGTCAAGCGTATTGGTGCGAGGTCACTAGATGTGGTTAGTTTTAATCTGAATTATGAATTCTATTAAGTCACCTTAATCATACACTACACAAGGGACTTTACAAAACCTTAATTTTGGGATTCCATTCCATTCTCTCCTCTCTTTCCGTATTGCTTCCCATATGCCACCTCATTGCCAATTTTATGCTTAGTCTATATCTTGGTTGACACATTGTTCTTCTTTGGTAAACTCTTGTGGGTAAGTCCTTAACCAGTGTTTCCATATGTCATTCCTAGAGCCTACAAACTCTTTGGTGTGTGGCATTGTTAGGGCATTAAGGGCATGAGCATACTTTGGGTAGGACCCACTGGCATTCCTTTTTGGTACAATTGTTAAGTTCTTTTCTCTTAATATTCCTTCCAATTAACTATTTATCATTTCAACCCATCAATGACATCCATTTTTTTTCTTTTATTGGCTTCACCATTGTTATTTCTCTCATCTTTATTGTTCTTTCAATTTTCCATCTTATTGCTACCAGAGGTTTTCTCTTAGTCATGGGGGTCCTATCACAAAAAAAATGTCAATTCATTACTTATCTCACCCCTACACCTTGGGTAGTTATTATTTACAAACCTCTAACCCAGTATCTACCATACCCATAACCTAGCCAAGGTGCTTCATATCGAGGTAAGGTATCAACTACATTATGTCTTATCTATCCTTGCTAATTCATGACTATGTTGTATGTGCAGATGGTAACTATGTGAACAATGGACTAGGATAGGAGGAAGCTATAGCAACTGAAAACATCAGCGACTGGAACATAGAGAGGTTCCTAGGCAAACAGTTTAACCCTAGATCCATGTGAGGGCTATGCTAGATAAAATAGAAGCGGGGTGCCCTAAACAGTTTGATTAATCAGACAGGGACTTAATCAATGTAACTTAACCTTATGTGAACGTTGTTTTGATTGCGAGATACACGAGGTAAAAACGATAATCAATAAATGCGGGAATGAAGGAAATAATGCCAAACAACGATAAAAATAAAGAGATAACAAAATAAACTCAGGTAAGAACTGCACCACCTCAAGGTCGAGGGTTCAATTCTTTGCCTTGTTTTGAAAGATGTGTAACAAGCTATACCATGCCGGAGGCACACAAAGAGTTCGAGAGTAACCGGAATGCTCAAAATATGCCAACTATGCTCTTGAATGTGAACTTAAAAGCCAACAATGCAAAATGCCATCAAGCCAACTGCTCTCCTCAATGTAAAAAATGTCAATTCTTTGAGCAAAAAACCCAACCGCAAAATAGCCAATGTAAAAAGCCAACCATTTGAGGGTTGTTTGCCAAGGTATTTATAGGGCCAGGAGCAGGCGAAAAATGAGGCCTAGATGCCACATGTCCTAGATCCCATGGGATGCTGATGTGCCCGTACTGTGTAGATGTGCAACGCCGGTCATGAACATGCTACGCTATAACCATGTTCTCAAAACTGCACATGCTGGAATCCGGTGTGCCAACAATGCAAGCAGAAATGAAGTCTTCCCCCTAGGACTACTTCTTCCCTATCCTTATGAATAGGGTCAAGCGTAGTGACAAATGTTGAGGGCTGGACTAAGGGGTATGCCAAAGTGGAACAAAGTTGTTGATCATGGCAAGCTTAGTCATTACTAACAAGCTGTAGCACTAGCTGAAAATGTCCTGAAGCTTCTGTCAAATTTTCATACACTATCTAGCACTTTGAAGTAGTGTAGTTTTTTGCTACACTATGTAACTTAGCACATTGATGTAGCATAGCCACCAATTTGAACAGGAGACTTGCGTTGGAGTCACCAGCTTTTGCTAAAAGCCTTGGTGCATGTCAGTTAACCTTTGGAGCATTTTATTGGTTTGAATCTTTGCTACACTATGTTATGCTACGTAGCGTAGCATAGCGTAGCGGCCAATGTAACATGCATTTCTGTCAAAATTGTGGGGTTTCACAAGAAAACATTGCTTGTGATTCAAGGGCTAACTAGGACAAGGTAGTTTGGAAAGCCACAATGCTATTAGATGTAGTATTTTTGTTGAAATGGCTTGGTAGAGGAGCATTTTGCATGTTTTTCCCTTGCTACGTTGTGCTATGCTATGTAGCGTAGAATAGTGTAGCACCCTGTGTTGGTCAAATTCCAACTTTGCCTTGTGCAAACATTTTGCTAAAGCTTGTATTCAGATGCTTGATTGATTTTTTGAAGGCTTGGTACGCTGCGCAGTGTAGCGTAGCATAGTAGACTTCTCTACTAGAAAACTTGCTAAACTGTTTTGCTCATCCCAAACACTCTCAGCAACTCCTAACATAGTTTCTAAGTAGACTGTCAGTTGTGCGAATTTTCCAAGTGGGTAGGCCAGAGAGTCCATCGGGCCTGTCAGCTCCAGAGATAGAAAACTTTTCAGACTGGACAGTCTAACCTCGGTGCTTACATTTTCCTACCAAACTGTCATGAGGCTACACTTGTGGAAATCCTTGTCTTAGTTCCAGGACCCTGGTGAAGCAAGAGGACCCCAAAATTTTATGGTGTTTCACTAGCCCCTCTTTGTCGACGTCTAGAGGATGGGCCCAAGAGATGCCGACAAAGAATACAAAACACCATAAAAGACAAGATGCTAACATTGCTCTTCAGTAATTATCCAGATGTCGCTTAGCTATGCTTGAGAGTGCTAGGATAGTCATGTAGGGAAAGGGAAAAGGGTTCATCTGTAGGGGTAGTTTTAGAAAGGAAAAGATGTAGCATAGTATGGTCCCTCGTTGGAGTGCTTGTGAGGGAGTTGATACGCATGGGCATCTTTCTTTTGCAGGCTTCTGACCTGTCATCGGAATGCTTAGAGATGGTCATTACGAAATAGCTAATGTGCAATTTTTTTAGCACTTTTTTTTGAGCTTTTTCTCTTTTACGCTTTTCTTTTACTATTTTTCCATGTTCATTTGCGAACAACCTTGTTGTAGGATAGGTGTTTCCTCCCTAGGATCAGTTGCATTCTATCCATGTGGGGCTTTGACCTACCTACATATGCTTCCCATACGAAAAGTTACGTTACACACGTCATGGACTTTACGGTTGAGCGTATGGAAGGGCTTTACAAGCATCGGGAAAATTTGTAAAAAGAGGTGTGAGAAGGAGAATTGCAGGTGTAAGAAATGAGGTAAAGAAGGTTAAGGGGGAGGATAGGATGTGCACTCCCAAGTAGCCAAGCTAGTTAGGAAAACCACCTTGGAATGATGTAGTGTCCTGCCGCCTTGGAAAAATGCACCTCTGACCAACACCCCTCTGGCACGTACCCTATAAACACAACAGAGAGCAAACCAGAAGAAACAACCATCAAGCAAAATGAAGGTAAATATCTTGCTTACTCTAGACGCTACTGGAGCAATGGAAATTGTTACCGAGGCATGTGACATCCAGACTAGAAAGGCCAACAGTAGTTCTAGCAACATCAATGTGGAGGGGTTGGCACCGAGGAGGCTAGGAGTTGCAGTGATGTGAGTGTTCAAGAATCCCCACCCAAGGCAAACATTATGCAGTTTAGCTATAAGGTGAGATGCCCAACAGTTGAACATCTTTTGATCTTGGGCTATGGTGGGGGCTAGAGGATAGCAACTTTGTGGCTGGGCCATAATAGTGCTGGGACTCTAGCAACAAGCGCCGACTATGGAAGCTACCACCAGGGTGACGGGCCGTGGTAGCAGTAGCTCCAGAAGGTCAACAAGATGTCAACTGACATCTTTGGAGGATCAGCAAGATGCCAAGGGTAGTGGTGTTGTAGATATTCCAAGTAGTATTTTTCTGGCATCGTGAACTACATTCTAGAACTGCAACGCTCCACCCCACATCAGCATTGTGCACGCTCGCTTGTTTGTAGGATCATGGATGCACGCTAAGGACGTTGTGCCAAAAACCTAGTTTAAGGTCCTGGTAGATCGTGGTGTGCTGGTTTAAGATCCTCACATACCGTGGTGTGCTAGTTTAAGGTCCTAGTAGACCGATGTGCTAGTTTAAGGTCCCAGTACACCATTGTGCCGGTTTAAGGTTCCAGCATACCACTATGCTGGTTTAAGATCCCAGCAAACCAATGTGCTAGTTTATCGTCATAGCGGATGGTGGATGGGCCATTTTAAGGTTGTAGCGGATCACCTGTGCTAGTTTTACATCATAGCGGACAAGCTTTACCAGTTTTACATCATGGCGGATGGGCTATGCCAGTTTATAGTCATAGTAGACTATCTGTGCCAGTTTATAGTCATAGCGGACTATCACTATGCCAGTTTTACATCATAGTGGATGACCTTTGCCAGTTTTATGTCGTAGCGGATGATCTGCTTACCTTTCTCATGCATCAGATGTAGTACAGCTTGAGATACGAATGATTCACAAGATTCGTAAACTCTTTGCCATCCATGTCTGCCAACTTGAAGGCTCCATTCCAATTGGCTTTTCTGACCATGAATGGACCTTCCCAGTTTTTTGAGAACTTATTCACATGTTCACAAACAGCCTTGAGAATGAGGTCTCCCTTTTTTACCAGCCATTGATGTGGGTTTGCATGATGCTTCTGCCATTGCCTATCTTGATATCGCTCGATGCGGCCAACTGTTTGTGCACACTCCTCCTCTATGGAGTCAAGGTCAATGATCCTCAACTCATTATTCTAGGCTTTGTTCATGATGTTTGATAGGATCATTCGAAGTGATGGTACCTACAGCTTAAGAGGTAACACTGCTTCATATCCATAAATAAGGCTATAAGGAGTTTTACCTATTTCTGTTCTGCATGTCGTTCTGTAAGCCCATAGCACATAGAGGATTTGCTCATGCCATCGCCTCTTGCTGTTGCTAAGCATCTTCTTGAGCAAGTTGATGATGGATTTGTTCATAGCTTCTACTTGTCCATTTGCCTACGAGTAGTATGGCAAGGAAAAGGATTTCTTAATGCCAAGGTTGTTGCAAAAGGTTTTGGTTTCTACACTACTAAACTGTGGCCTGTTGTCTATCACAATAGTCATGGGAAGCCAAAAACTTGTTACTATGTTATCCAATATAAAGTGGAAAACCTATTGAGATGTAGTCTTCCTATGGAAGATAGCCTCTACCCATGTGGTGGTGATGATGAAGCTATGCCCTATGGAAGACTTAGGTGTGATAGGTCCTATAATGTCTAGTCCCCATCATTGGAATGGCCACATGATCTGTGTCGAATGCAACTCAGTAGGTGAAACGTGTATAATATTTGCATATGGTTGGCACATGTTACAAGTTTTAACTTTAGCAAGGCAATCTCATTCCATGTAACACTAGTAATACCCTAGGCATCTAATTTTTGCTACCATGGCCTTAGGGGCTATGTGTCCACTGCATAGTCCTTCATGGACCTCATTAATGATCTTTTACTCTTGTCCCTCATTTATGCATGCTAGCAATATCCCATCAAAGGAGCATTTGCATAAAGCATCATCTCCCATCAGTACATATTGCCAGGCACGCTTATAGATCACATCTCTTTGAGTAGATGTCAATCCGCGTGGGGGCTCACCATCTTGCATATATGCTTTAATGTTGGCATATCACTCTTGGGTTTTGGCAGTGCTCACACAGGCGATGTGTACCACTTAAGTGATAGGCTCTATACACTCAATTTTCGAAGCAAGAAAAGTTACGAACAAGTGTGGTGGCACATTTAATGCTAGGGTGGCCAAGGCATCCACTACGGTGTTATCATTATGTGGCACTTGTTGAACATCTATTGTGGCAAACTGTTTGAGCAAACTTTTGGCTAGGTCGCAATACGGTTGCAGATGAGTAGCTTTGCAGGCATAGACCTCAGTGATTTGATTGACAATGAGTTGTGAATTGTCGTGAATTGCCAAATGTTAAATTTTTAACACTCAGGCTGCTAAGAGGCCCCTAAGGAATCCTTCGTATTCTACCATATTATTTGTACAAAGGAACACGAACTGATAAGAAAACGGTTAAATGTCCCCAGAGGGGAACGTAATGATGGCAGCTGCACTACCACCTCGCGTAGTCGAGGCACCGTCGAAATGAAAAGTAGCCTCTCTAAATATAATGGGACAAATGTGATGGTGCTAACATGCTCATTGGGGAATTCAGGTTCTATGGTTTCCTAATCGTTGATAGGTGAGATCGTGAGTTGCGTAGCTATGGCTTGCCCTTTCGTCGATGATTGGGTCACATAGTGCAAATTGAATTCTATGGTTATTGCTTTCCACTAGGCTATCCTATTGCTCTCATATATATTATTTGTGATAGCCCAGAGTACATTGCTTTTGCATATAATGTTGACTTTGCTACAAAACAGATAATGCCTCCACTTTTTCAATGCAAATACTAGGATAAGGCAATTTCTTTCCACCTCATTGTACTTCACCTCGTATGCTATAAATGCATGACTCAAGTAATAGATTGAACTCTCAAAGCCGTCATCTCTTCTCTGACATAACAGTGCCACGATAGACGTGTCTGAGGTGGCAAGGTAGATGTAGAAAGGCTTATCCCTCTACGGTGGGTAAATAGTTGGGAGGTGTAAAAGCTCTTTCTTTAGGCCATCGAAGGCTTGCTAGCATTGTGTTGTCCATTCGAAGTTAACCCCTTTCTTTAGTAAGTGTTGCATGGGGTGTAACTTGTCAGTCAACTTTGCTATAAACCTTCTAATGAACTGTACCCTACCTTACAACCCACGTTATTCTTTAACATTTTTAGAGGGTGCTAGATTAATGATGGCCTTAACTTTGTCAGGGTCCACTCGTATTCCAACTTATGATACTACAAACCCTAGCATGCGTCTGATTCTTACACCGACGACACACTTTTTTGGACTGAGGCATAATTCATGCATATGGCAACGTTTGACGACTACACCTAGATCATTAGGATGGTCAACAACATCTTTAGATTTGACTGCTATGTCATCCACATAGTTGGTTAGTGTTTCTAGGATGTAGTCGCTAACGATGTATGTCATGGCTCTTTGGTAGGTTGCTCTTGTGTTTTTGAGTCCAAAGGACATCATAGTGTAATAGAAGATACCCCATGGGGTCATGAAAGTGATTGTTAACTGATTCTCTAGGTTGGTATGAATTTGATTGTAGCCGAAGAAACTGACCATGAAGGATAGTAGAGTGTGACCAGCCATAGTGTCGATAAGTTGATCAATACTCGGCAAGGGGAAGTCATCTTTGATCGTTTCTTTGTATAGATCTTGGAAGTCTATATAGATTTGTATTCCTCTCATTTTCTTAGAAACTACAACGATTTTTGACATCCATTCTGAGTAATCAACTACCTGGATGAAACCAACTTGATACAGCTTAGTGATTTCATCATGTATGGCCAGTGCAATCTGTGATTTAATCTTGCGAGCCTTTTGGTTGACTGCCTTCACACGTGGGTCTAAGACAATGTTATGTTGTATAAGCCTCGGATCTAAGCCTGACATGTCATTATAGCACCATTCAAATACTTCAATGTTGTCTTGAAGGATCTTGGATACATCTTTATGCATTTCTGCATCTAGGAGGGAGCTAAGTTTTAACGTCTTTATTTTCCCCCAAGATGTAGTCACAGGTGTTTCAATGAGAGGGTCCTCAGCTACATCCCTAGCCTCTAAATCTAAGGCTTGGACTAGATGTTTGGGCTAGTCTAGGGATGTTTCTAAGGATGCGACAGTGCTATCAGTGGGTGATTCCCAATCTATTGACTCTAGGTTCAATTGTCTTGTAAACTCACCATGTGGGCCTGTCAAGGCTAGAAGTGAAGATAGATCATGATGCATGGCCATTCTTGCTCAACCTGCCACAATAACATAAATGCCAAGTCAAGTGATACCTATTTGTAGCAACAGCGCATTCTAAACATTTGCAAAGCAACAATCAGATATGAAACGGTTAAAATTATTATTAACTGTGAGGCAAAATTTGCAAGCTGCCAATTTAAGGTCGTAGTGGACCACCTAGATGCAGAGTTGTATTTTAAAACTGCTAGTCTAAGGTCTTTGCGGACTACTAACTTTGTTGAACTCTGAATTGTAATTGTTAGTTTAAGGTCTTTGCGGACCATTAATGGGTTAGGTTTGTAAGCCAAAACTATTAGTTTAAGGTCTTTGCGGACCGCTAACGAGTTATTCTTGCAAAGGTAAGTTGCTATTAGTTTAGGGTCTTTGCAGACCGCTAATGGGTTGGGCCCACCTACCACGATGCAAACAGTGCTGCTATGTTATGGTGGGAGTGCTACACTATACGGAGTATCCCACATTAATCGAGGTACGAAAATGGCAAGTTCCTTTTCACCATGTTGGCTGTAAATAGGGGTTTAACCCTGGTAAACTCATCATTTTCATTATAAGAGTGCAGAGCACACATCCAGAGCATAGAGCGGTTGTACTGACAAAGAGCAAGGCAATTTAGTGTAGCAACTAAGAAAAAATCTACAACCGAGACAATGGCACCTAAAAGAGAACACAAACACCGAGCGCTCACCAAGGTGGACGAGGTGAAAGACACCTTGGGATGTCTATCATAGGCGCACGTCACAGTATGAGAGGAGACTCTATTAGCTTGGTAAGTTGCTATGCTACCTTTGTTTTCCATGTTGTTTTTGTTGTCTCTTCTTTTTATTTTGTCATTTTTTTTTTAAATCCGTGTCTTCTATCACCGTTTTGGTTGTTGTTTTGGCCGTTACACCACCACCATTGCGGATTCAGCTGTGACGGGTGTACAGATGCTATGCTAAGCTTGCATGCAATATTTCCTAGACCGCCATTATTGTGACTACCTCTCCATAGGGGTTTAGGTGATCCTCGCAACCTAGCATGCAAGCAGCGTAGCGTATGGCCCTCAGGAGGGTTTGGCCATACGTGAGATTTAACAACGTAACATGTGTTTAACGTAGTGTAGTGCGAGTCATTTTGTATGGAAAAAGATTGGTTAAAATGGCTATAGCATAAAAAAATTATTTTTATTTGAAATTTGTATTTAAATTTTTTGTTACGCTAGGCTGGTGTGTTGTAAGACCTTTAGACCAATGCATCAGTAGTATCGTGTTGCTACACTATTGATCCTACAATTCCGTTGGTGAATCTACCTTAATTGTAAATCTATTATATTGTTGTGCTATGCTACATTCAAAAAAGATTATGCTACGCTGTTTGCAATCAGGGGTTTATGCTACGCTACATGCAAAGAAAGAGTTATGCTACACTATTTAAAAATGGCTAATCATGCTATGCTACATGTGAACTCCACTTGAACATAATGCTAATGTTTGTCATTCTGTTATGCAGGGTGATGTTAAAATCCATTTTGATTTTCCTAGAGATTGTAGGGGTTTTATGCTGCCTAAGTGAATCGGTGGCCAACGTTCCTCTACCCCATGCACGTGTGGAGTGACAAGTGGTCTAGTTCCGGGAAGGTGCACAGAACTTCCTACAAATCCTCCTCCAACACTTTAGCGTGATTGTTTGGTCACACTTATCGATGGAGGCAGCAGCCGCAATTATAGAAACCCTGTTGCCTGGGGCAAATTGGGGTATTCTAAAATTTCTGATCGATGGGGAAATCGGGGGCGAGTAGGTAGGAGGATCCAACCAGTGCCCAAAAAGCTTGAGACACTTGACTTGGATCTGGGAGATGCTAGAGTATAAGTGTTACCACGTATACAATACATTGTTTGTTGCCCACCACATGGGCACCTATTTTCAGAACCCACCAAGAACTGTTTATTTTGCCAGTGGGTGAGTTTTGTAAATGTATTCCATCACGTTATGTAATGCATGCTATGCTAGGAAAAAATGTTAATAGTGTATGTGTTTTTTTTTTGCTGTGTGTTACCAGGTTTTATATCAACAAGAGTGGGCTTCACGGTGATACTGATGCCTTAGCTTTGGCATAGATGGCTTTGCGGGAGTTTTCCTCTATTGGGAACATGCATGCCACCATGATAGGCCAATGTAGGGGTGAGTACAAAACCTATCCAACCCAGTACTTCCAGTTTTACAATAAGTGTAAGAAGGTTGGTTGGTTGGATGGGGATTGGGCATCCCTTAGGCCGATCACCATTGAAGATGTGTCAATGGAACTCCCACCATTCTCATCATCATTTAAACCTGGTAAGCTAGGCCATGAATTCATGTTTGCATGTTCAAGTGTTGTTTCATTTTTCTTTTATTTTTTATTTTGTTTTGTTTAACTTTTTACTTTTTCTTTTTATAAACTACTACAATGATGAAGAAATCCCAAGAGGTCACCATGATCACCTCTGGGCATAACGAGGCCAACATTTATTTCAAGTATGGGGAGGTGGACGAGACCCAACGCTGGCTCTACAACGGGGCCCCAGAATCACTCAACAACCTTCAAGACGTTGGGCTCATGGAGTTGTTCTTGGTCGTCAACCCAAGCATCCCTACTGCCGAGATGCTTGCCCTAGCCAACTCCTTTTTTGAAAAAGCAAACTGCTTCCACACACATGTGCATGGTGTGTTGGTGGTTCTTGAGATTAATGACTAAATATTTGCAAATCTCTTCAGTGTCCCTTCTAATGGCCTCCTCGTAGGAGCAAAGACCAAAAAGGAGGCTAACCATTAGGGGGACATTTAGGAGTGGCTAGGGGTGGCGAAGGGCTACAAGGGGATCCATGTTGAAGAGGCCAGACTAAGAATGGCCAAAATGGTTTACCCCATCTTCCGTGCTCGTGCTTTCCCCAAGCTAGTTTCCTAAGGAAAATCATTAGTATCAAGCAAGTTTGGATTATGAGAGAAGTCATGGACGAGCAAGCCCATTATAATTGGGCCAAGAATCTTTGCAAAGGTCTGCAGGCTAAAATGGTCAAGCTTCGTAGGAAGCCTAAATCCCATTTCAATGTGCATCATGCCTTTTCTGTAGCCTGCCTACGGCGCATCACAGAATTCTTGGTAGTTCGTGAGAATGAAGTCTAGGTGATGTAGAATCGTAACCAGATTTCCAAACCATGGATTTTCTATGTCTTCCATACCACCTGATCCTAGGATCCCCCAGAATCTATCGGGGAATCATTTTCAATGACGACCAAGGATCAGGTGGCGCGCAACTTTTGTGGCCAAGACAACGTAGGAGAGGCACCCCCTGCTACTACAGGAAGCGTATCACAGGGAAAATGCCTCATCACAGAGATGGTGGCAACTAGATTGCAACGTAAGAGGTCTCACCCAATTGAGGAGCCTCCCCATACAAATGAACAAGGAGGGCAAAAACTATAGTTCAAGCTTCGCAAACTGTAGCCTCCCATCGATAAGTGCATCCTCTATTTATTTGTTGCCTCATTTGTTTGGTTAATGCTTGATGTGCTGTGCTATGCTAGGTAGCGTAGCACAACGTAGCATTTGTTTCAAGTTAGTATGTTTTTGCCTAATGTGATCACGCTTTATTAGCAAAGGAAGAAGAAGGTGAAGAAGAGGTGATGACGCCTGAAATAGGGGTGGTTAATAAAGATGCAAGGGTCCCAGCCATAGAGGAAAGGGCCCTGGTCAAGAAAGAAGGAGCTCCTGCTGGTGAGGATAATGTTCCTGCGAATGAGGAGGATGACACTCCTACTAATGAGGAGGACACTTCTACTAATGAGAAAAAGGTGGATGCCATAGGAAGAAGGGCCCCAGTGAATAAAGAAGAGGCCCCTATCAACCAGAGAGAGGCCTCCACCAATGATCCCTTCACTGAATGTAGTTCAATGCCAGAAGAGCAAATGAACGTGGAGGGCGTTGCCATGATGTTAAGTCAACTAGAAGGAGGGGAGCTACAACTTGATGCTAGTGAGTTTGACTGCATGTTTGATAGTTTGTTGATGGGTGACCCCCCTACTATCACCCTTGAGGATTTGCTGGGTAGGAGCTTTACATTATCATTTATGTTTCTCATCAGCTTTATTGTAGTCCTCTCAGTCATAACTAACACGTTTTTTTATGTAGCAGACACCGCTATTAACACTGCAGGACCTTCTTCGATCTGCCTGCGACCATGGTCTGAGACCCCTAATAAGTTTGCCTTCATGTATGGGGTGGTTGATGACATGATCTACCTTCTAAAGCAGATCGATCCAAAAATGGGTGAGTGAAGTAGCTACGCTAGGCCTTTTAAACTACTAAACTTTGCTACGCTGTGACTGATGCCTTTTTGTGTGCATTTGACAGCCTCTCGCCTCAAGTGGGATCCCAAACAAGTAGTGAAGGTCGATGTCATGCCTACATTCCCACCGAAAGTGACTGAAGTACCTCATTGCATATACGATGAGGCTAGCGAATGTCCGCTGTACTCGGCATGCTCATTATGGGAGTGTAGGCATGTAAATGAAGACCTATGGAAGCGGGTCTAGAGGATTGAGAAGGAGAAGGAAAATCTAACTGCTGAGGTGGGAGACCTCTGCTCCAAGAATGAGTTCCTTTTGGCCTGGGATACCAACGATGGTAGTTGACACACAGCTGTTATTAATTATGCAAGATATTGGATGGTTGTGCAATGCAACAACGAGGCCACACGTGAAATAATAGAGCAGTGTATGCAAATGGACTTATTGGCCCAAAAGAACCAAGATTAGAAAGATTATAGTGTAAGAGTTTACAAGTGGGGGCAGTCACAAAAAAACCATAAGCATATATATAAACTGGAACGTGCCACCTACCGTAAATAGTTCTGGGATGCTTCTGTAAAGTTGTATACGCATGAAGTGTTCCTGGATGTCATTGGTGCTTCTGGGGCTTATGACAAGTTCATGCAACAAGTGATGGTCAGTGAATCCCTTGAACAGGAAGTGAGTTTCCCTGCAGGTGGGATAGCCACTACCTCCTTTTCTCTAGGTCCACTGAGATGGATGGCTATTGAAAAGGAGAAAGTTGCAGGAAACGCTAACTTAGGAGATAGGCACTGGGTGGACATTACTAAAGAGGAGGTTTGGAAATGCCTTAGAACTAGCTTGGATCGCATACCCCCTAAGACAGATGCGGGGCCATCTCAGGTTAGTCACTTTCTTACAATGCAACAATTTATTTTATTCTAGCTTTTATTGTGACTCTAGCTGACTACTTTAATTTCTATGATACAGAATCCAAATGAAGATAGAAGGAGCTCTAAGGGTGGAAATGATGATGCAAAGGAAGATGATGTAGAGGAAGATGATGCATGATAGCAAGGGATCTTATTTGTATTTTTGAAAGAATATTGCAAACATTATTTAATTGATACTTTAAATGGAAGATGAATTATGACAAGATTCATTTTATTCTGGCTTGTGTATTATCTATGTTATTTGTTTTTATCCTTTTCGTCTTAGTTTTAGGACATTTTGGGCCGTGGTTAGATGATAAGAAAGAGAAATTTTTTTTTTATTTAGTTGTTTGAATAGCCAGTTTTAGGCCTTGGCGGGCTATAGTGGTAGTTTAAGGCCATTTCAGGCCATCGTTAGTTTTAGATCATTTCGGGCCATCGCGGAGACACGGGGTAAAGAATTTTGCCAGTTTTAGGCCTTAGCAGGCCGTGTGTAATTTTAGGCCATTTCAGGCCATCAAACGATGGTAAAGAGAAAGTTTCGCTAGTTTTAGGCCTTAGCAGGCCATGTGTACTTTTAGGCCATCTCAGGCCGTGGCAATGATAGTAAAGGAAAATTTTGCTAGTTTTAGGCCTTAACGGGCCATAAAATATGCAAATGAAGTACACAACGCAAGCCATGTAAATACAGAGGATGTTAAAGCCAACGATGGATGTAAAGCAAATGGTGTAGGTGTGGAGAAGTATGTGTAATGTAGCTATGCTAACGTGGATACTGTTTAACTTTGGAGTTTCTTTTTGACCCATCGTGGGTTCGACAATGTATAAGGCCGAGGAGCCTTATTGTGGTATTCCTCTACGCTATTGTTTGCTACCTGAAATGGTAGTTTAGACCATGTTGTGACTTCGTTAGTACCAGTTTTAGCTTGTTCAAAATGTGCCTCCATTTGAACAAGGGCTTGTTCTTCAGAGACTTCGATCTCTGAACCTTGCTCTACCCCCACATTGTTTATGGTCCTAGGAGTTATTTCATCATTGTGTATCACCACTTCCCCTCCTACATAGGGTAAATGGATCTCCTGATGTATCGACAATGAAATGGCCCTCAGTTGAACCAACCACAACCTCCCCAAAATCAGGTTGAATCCTACCATCTCCTCTACCACTATAAACTTTGCATTTGTGGGGAACTGGTCAACTACCACAAAGTTAATTTGCACAGTCCCTTTTACCTACACTTGTGCCCCACTAAACAACTTTAGGTAGGATGTCGTCATGGGCTTAATCTGATCCACTAGGCCCAACTTGTCCACAATGGGAAAAGGGATGACATTGGTCGCTACACCATCATCAATGTACACTCTTAGAATCTGGTGTTGGCCAACCCAAATTGTGATGAACATTGGTGCCATTGTCACCTAACCCTTTTCAGGGTTGTCTTTAATGGACCCATCATAGAATGTTAACTGAGTCGGCCCCGATTTTTCAGATGCATGAGGGAGCATACCTACATGAATTGCCTTTTCCTCAGCTAGTATGCTTTCATCCACTGGTATGAATGTCATCATATGAACTAGGGCCTCATGATGCATGGTAGAGGTCATCACCAAGTCATATAGGCTCAAAGTTGTATTCTTCTATTCCAAAGCCTGCTTAACCTAGGTAATGGAATTTAGTAGGTCCTACCAACCCTCCTGTTGCTCGCTACCCTTCTTTTCCTCCATTCATCCTAGGAGACGAATTTCCCAAGGAAGAGTAGTTTCAGGCTTGGGGTTGGACCTTTTCGGGAGGGCCGATGATGATTGCTTGGGCGTAGCAACGTCAACTATTGATGATGAGGGATGCAAAGGCATGGAAGATGAGGGAGTAGGCCTAAGAGGGCTTGAGGCAGTATGTTGTTTAGCCGCCTCACTTGTCAAATGCTCTTCTCATTTCCTTGGATGAGAAGACTGTGATGACATCTTATGCAGGGTGGGGGCAGTCAAGTGGTTTGGCCCCCTAATGATGAATGGTGTTTGCGATGTTAGTACAGGCGATGGTGCGGTCTTGTTTACAAAAGGTGCAAGGGTGGATGTCTGAGGAGGGACCTTTAGGATGAACAGTTGTTGCGGCGTTTTCTTGGCCGCGGCTAGTGTCGGTGCACTACGTTGAGGCATGCAAACCACAAACGGTTGCTAAGGCGGTTTGGGATTACTGTCTATGCCAATAGAGTTGATGATGTAACCAACGTTGTTGGCATTAAGTGGGTCTATGTAAATATGCATAGATTAATTCTTGGGGTGTGAAACATCATGAAAATTTCGAGGCCTCGACAGTTTAGTGAAAAAACTGGTGACTCAGACGAAGGGTTGCAACAAGGTGAGGCGCAACAAGTTCCTTTTCAGTCGAAGGTCTGTCCCGCAGCGCTGCGTAGCACAGCAAAAGTGAATTCCAGAGGATGGATCAAAGTGATGGATGCATGGCAGCCAAGCTTCCAATTTCGCAAGTTATCTGTTTCAAAATCTTAATTTTTGGCAAATTACGCTGTATTACGCTACATACCGTAACGTCACATTGTGCAGCGTAATATCAAAGACAGCCCACCATAGCATCAAGGATGGCAAGCATACAAGACTTCGACAACCTGGCAAAAAAAAACATCAAGTCCTAAGCAATAGTTTGTAGTATAATGCGCGTCTCAGCAAGTTTTCTTTTCTGGTTAAGAGGCCCATTACACTGCTTTATGTAGCGCAGCGTAGTAAAAACCCCAAAAAGGATAGAAATAGAGGAAACGCGGCAACAACACTTTAACTTTTGTAGTTTCATCATTTTACGCTAAATTATGCTACTATGTGTAATTTAGTGTAATGCAGTGTAATTCAAGTAATGACAAGCACATCATACACTACAATACGCTCTCCAACATATTACAGCATAATCAAAGGACAGTCTGTTGCCAAAGCCCGCATGAGGGTAGTTTACGATGTGCCATGCAGCATGGCGTCGTAAGCTTGAATGATAACACATTAAGTCAATGGCATTTTATGAGTACAGGACACACGTCACTTAAACCGTGTTTCTCTCCTGATCTTAACCTTATAAATGCTCCAGTTGACGATGATCAAGGGGTTGGCAAAATTTTTCTTTCAAGACTGGCAAAAGAGCAAACGAGAATCAGCGATCATGAGAACGCTGAAAGTGACTAACAAGAATTCTTGGTCAGAAACAATTGGCTACCAGATATTCTCCCACGGATCTGACTTCCTTGCGCCTAGATTGGCTAGATCAAGGTAGATTGATCCTCCCTTGTTTCATCTTTGTATAACTTTCTTGTCACTGGCATATGCTTCGTCCAAACCGAAGTCCGCCTGAAGTCATTGTATCAAACATATTGTTTTTCATAAATTAAATCTCAGATCTTGTGATCATGTTATTTGTCAAATCTGATCTCTTGCACCCTAGTTAGACAAATTTGGCAATCTTACCTAAATCATTTACATTATCTTCAACTACTTTCGGGGTAACAACATTACATCACTTCATAAAGAACCTTCATTTCTCCATCAAAATTATTATCAAACCTTTTACTGATTAAATAAGTCCCTGTCTGCTTGACAAGACCATTCAGGGCACCTCGGATTCATTTTCTCCAGCACGGTCCTCGCACGGATTTGAGGTTAGAACTGTGTACCACGGATTTCCGTCAGTATTTCCAGCGGCTGACGTTTTCCATCGTTACAGTTTTCTGGCTCTAGAAGGAGGGCATGAACCTCCGATCCGCACTTTACGGGTAGTCTTGTAAGCTGTCTATACCCATTGTTGATCAACGTAAACGTAATACCTCCAAGGTTGTTTACGAAATCATGTGGTACAGATCGGTCACTTTGACGATTCCTTTGGAATCCTATGAGATAAAAAGCCCTGATTATTATCTTAGTTTGCATCTATTGTCCCGATTTTTATCTTTTATCATCATCATTTCGAAAATGGTTACATCAACCACAGCTATTGATACTGCCAATCTCGAAAACCCTTGGACTCTGCAAGTTATGCCCCCCGTGGTTGAGCAACCACAAGTCCAGTGCGACCACGCCACTCCCTTAGGCTACAAAACAAGGAGCTGGAGGAACAAGCTCAACGCATGGAACACTACAATTTCCTCTGTGCTAAGCTAGGGGCAAATCTACCTCTCTATCCACAAGAAGTTGAGGAAAAACGAGAATACGAGCTCATGTACTGCAATGGGAAAGAACTCATTCCTACGCCTACCACTTTCATACCCTTGATAGATCAAAAAAGGTGGGTCATAGATCAAATGTTGATGGCAAAAACATCGCTAGAAGAACTAGAAACCATGTTCCATGAAGAAGCGCTTCACAATGGACAGGACGATCTAGAATCCCACTCTGAGGAAGGCAATCATGTCGATTTCACCATGGCCCCTCCCTCAACAACGTCTTGTATAAATCCATTGTTCATGGTCACTACACCTTTGTCTAACATGGATCGAGTCCCGCGTTCACCGCGTTTACACTTTCTTTCTCCGACTATCTTCCCAGGTGAGGGTTCATCACAGATCATTCCTCAGCAGGCACGATTACCTAACTCACCTCATCATGTGCCTGCGCCTGTGCCACCACATGTGCATGCAATCCCTGCAATTCCAGCTACGCTCCCGGTTCGCACGACAGAGCCTACCACCATAGCATGGTGGGCTCCCAACATGTCTCTTATCGTGCATCCTACGCAAAACCATCACCATTCCCACCTTCAAGGCCATGTCCCGCAAGCGCTAAACCCAATTGCAGGACCACTACCTGTACCCTTGGCTATGCAAGCAGCGTATCTAATAGCGCAGCCGATGGTGGTTCCCCCATCTACGCTAACCACCAGATTGCGGATGCTGCAAGCAACATTGCCGGCAAGGACTATCCCGCCAACCATCGGCCAAGTTGTTACCTCTATGCTGCTACCTGGTGTAGCTCCCCCTTCCATTTCACACATGACATTCTCATCTATGGGACTAGACCAAGCCTTCCAACTCATTCAGACCCTTATGGAGGAGGTCAAACACCTTAAGGCTGCTGGTTCTGACGTGGTACAGGTCATGGACTTCTACCAGGATGATCCTATTAGTCCAGCCGTCCCAGTCCTGTGGTTGCCGCCTGGGATGCCTCTTCCTCATTTCATGAAATATAATGGGGAAGGTGATCCCAATGCTCACCTTGTCACTTTCAGGTCAGAGTCCTTATTGCTGCAACAATGGCCACATACCATCATCCAAGTCTTTGCTATGTCCTTAACAGGTAAGGCTTTGGATTGGTATTGAGCACTTCCACGCGCTTCCATTTCAACTTTGGAAGAGCTGTTAACCCAGTTTGTGACTCGCTTCAAATATAACCTAAAGCCAGAAGTCACACTAGACTAGCTCATGGGAGTTAAGCAAGACCCGCTCGAGTCGGTCCAAAAGTTCATACAGCGTTGGAGCGCCACCTTGAATGAGATCCGTGAGCCTATCACGGAGGCCCATCTATTGGAAATCTTCAAGGGAGCAGTCAATGACTTTATCAAGTCTAAGTTGTATTACCTTGCCCCCCATTCCCTCAGCCAAGCTTTTGCTCAGACTAAGAGCATCCAAGATGCAGTAGAGGCTAGAAAAGACCCGACGTATGTGGCCTACAAGAACGCTCACAAAAAAAGTAAGGACAAAGGCAAAGCCACCACGACTATAGTGGCGGCGGTAGCTGAAGGGGCCAAGAAGAAAGGTAACAACGGTAAGAAAACTACTGTGGAGCCAGCCGAGCCGACAACCAACTCGGGTGGCACCAATCAAGAAGCCTCATCTACCCCTGAAGCATCTCCACAACCAAGGCCAAAATTTGAGAATACGGATCGCTCAAATTACGCAATCCTACCTATGAAGCCCTCAGAACTTCTGAAGCAATTATTGGCAACTGACCATATCTGACACAAGGCGGTGTCCGAGGAGGCTCTGAAATGCCACAGGCACCACTGCGGGTTACTTAAGAATCCCTCCTTAGCCCAACCTAACAAACCGCCTGTGCCTAAGAACTTTAAGCTAGACTGATTCTGTGACTATCATCAATTGTGCGGCCATGATACGGACTACTACTGGGCATTGAAAGATGACATCCAACATCTGAAAGATCAAGGGGACTTGATCTTAGATAGCAATAGCCCGACACACCCAAAAAACCAAGCCATGTGTGTGTACCAAAACTCGTTGAACACAAACAATGCAGGGTACATAATCAATGCGGTAGGAATAGAGGGCGATAATCAGGCACACCCGAAGTAGCCTTTTATGTTGCGAACGCAACCTCGCTCGACCCAAATGACAGGTCTGTCGGTGCTAATGAGTGGCACTTCAAGGCACCCTTTCATCCTCCGAACTTCATCCCAGAATGCTTCTCGACAGCCTGCAATCATTAAAGCCAAGGCATAGCCTGCGCCTACACCCAAGGCACCCTTAGTTATCAAAGTGCCAAAACTATCAACTGCCCCTTCTACACAGGGGCAATCCTCTAAGTCAAACTTACCTACTGTCACTGTTGATGCGGCCAAGGGTCCTCTTATGCTAGGGTTACCCAAACCTCAACCCCTCGCTTCAGCACCGTTAGCTCCACTTGCCAAGGACAAAGAGGTTACACGAAAGCAATTATCTCCCCCAAGCCAAAGGAAGCCTAACCCTCGACCAACTACCACTCCTCCCCATGAAATTTACCTCTTAGGGCGAATGGAGGAGGAAAAGGGTGACAGACACTCTAATCATGGGCAAAATCTCTTTGATGCCCTGGCACAAGTCAAACAGGCTTTGAAACAAAAAAATACAATGTTGAGCCTTTATGACTTGCTCATGACATCACAAACACATTGTGAAGCTATGGTTCACATGCTAATGTCCATACCTATGGATGAAAGCCTACCGGCAGATGAAGGAGCAATTCACTCCATCATGCTTCCCCTTGCTGCTAAAAAATCTAATCCCACCTCGTTGACCTTTCATGACGAATCCATCAAGGATGACCCTGAGGATCAAGTGACTACAGCACCCATGTTCATCACTATCTGAGTCGGCCAGCACCGAATCCAGAGAGTACATGTAGATGACGGGGCGTCCAATAATGTCATCCCTTATCCCATAGTGGATAAATTAGGCTTGATCGATCAGATTAGTGCTACAACAACGTCATGCCTAAAGTCATTCAATGGGGCACAAGTGCAGGTCAAAGGTACCGTCCACATCAACTTTGTAGCAGGGGATCAATTCCCCATAAATGCTACGTTTATCATGGTTGAAGAGATACCTGGATTCAATTTAATTCTTGGGAGGTCTTGGTTAGCCCAATTAAGGGTAGTTTCATCACCCATTCATTAGGAAATCCATTTGCCTTACATAGGAGGAGAAGTAGTTATCCGCGCTGATGAAACAATTCCTCAGGCTATTAATAAGAGAGAGACAGAACAAGGGTCAGAGATAGAAATGTCTAAGAATCAATCCCCTGTTCTAGTACCCGAGCAAGCCGAAACAGTGGCTGATGATAGTCTAACTTGGGCCGAACTACTGTTCCCAGGGGAAGATTGCTATGTGAAGGAGAAGGGCCATAACTCTCCCCGTCCTTACGCATCGTTAAAGACAAAGGTAATTAAGAGACAATTACGGAGTTAGCAAGTAAAAAAATGTTGCCTAACTACTAAGGTCTCATAAATCACTCTGTTTATGCTTATCGTCTATGCTTCTTATGTTTACACATGTATTTACGCTTTCCTCAAGTTAATTTCATTACGCTCTTGTTTACCTTTGTGTTTAGCTTTACGTTTTTATCTTCTTTACTCCTATTACACAACAGCTCGAAATGGCCTTAAACTAGCAACCTTCTACATTTCGTTCTCAAATTATGCAAAGGCCCGAAATGGCCCTAAACTAGCAACTTCATTTACACATGGCACTTGAATTAGCTACGGCCCAAAATGGCCTTAAACTAGCAATTTCACTTACCCTTTGTACCTAAATCCCATTTATGCTTAGAATGCAAATTTCACTCATGCTCTATACCGGAATCCAATTTACGCTTACTTTTCATACTTTAAAACTAAAAACAACAAAAAGGGGCTTGAAACAGTCTCAAACTAGCAATATCATTTATGTTTTACATTTAGACAATTTAATAGTCCGCGACGGTTTCAAACTAGTAACCACATCGACGCTATGCTCCCAAAACTAATCACAACTTATCACAACGTTAAAACCTACGATACATTTTACATAAAGAGAAAACAACGAAAAGAACATTAACATTAATACCAAAATTTGTCTCGAATACGTTAAAAAGAAGAAAAATAGTCTCTTGTCTTCACCACAATAAAACATCAGGTTAATCCATTACGCATCCCCCTTACTACCACTGTTTCCTATATCCCCTAGTTCAATTTCTACTTCAATGAGGTTGTCCTCATAGAGGCCATCCTTTGCACGAGGAACCCCTTCACAAGGGCGATCCTCTTCATGAGATCCTTCAGCATGCTCTGTCTCCTGCAAACCCTCTTCGTGAGGGTCACCACCTTTGTTAGCTTCATCCTGTCGAGGAATTTCCTCAGGTTGTTCCTGCGATCAGACATGGCACATAGATTAACATCGTTATCAAAACAAGGTATAACAAAACGCAATAATACTACAACTCACCCGTGACAGCCCAACATCAGCAGCAAAGGGAACTTGTTCTAAGCCAATCCACAGATGGTGCATGATTTCGTCCTTAGTGAGCTTAGACCAAACCCTGTCTCCTAAATCAGTTCCAGCCTTGACCTTCCCCTTCTCCATGGGAGTCCATCGGGGTGGTTTAGGGAAGAAGGAAGGGACCGTAGTCTCACCTCTTGGAAGAGTAACTTCCCTTTCCGGAGAGGCACTCACCGTCACTTGCTCCTGGAACTTTTCAAATGCCTTGGAAGCACCTATAACGTCGAGAAATAGTCAAAGGGATTGAGCCTCAATGGCAGAATCCCTATAGTGTTGATGGTAGGCATCGTTTTCTCATTTGTAAACATGTTTATGATCCTTCTGCGTTTGCCCCCACTCTTGTACACTTGCACTATAATCCTTCCAGTCCTAGTTCTTCTGAGCAAGGAGGTCCATCTGCATGCATTGTTCAACCAATTCACGGCTACCTTGAACACTGTTCCTAACAATAGCCCAGTAATGGGCGTAGTCAATGACAGCTGTCCTCCAGTCTTCACCTCCCATTTCCTGGGCTTACAGGAACTCATTCCATGATCTTAGATCCCCGACCTCATCACGTAGAGCCATTCTCTCCTTCTCCAACCTCTGCAATCTCTTCAAGAGGTCCTCATTTACACTCTGACACTCCCATAAGCAGCGAGTTGAGCGTAAAGCACATTTANGTACCAACTTCAGGATCGATTCGCTCTAAGCGACCGATCATATCTTGAATGACCCCTTCCATAAAGGCGAATTTATCAAGAAATTCGTCCTAGGATTGAGTCATCACCGCTATCAAGGGCATGCTCTGGTCACCTGTTACACAGGAAAAAAGGTATAACTGAGATATTATGACAACTAGTACAAAATAAAAATTAATTTTATCAAAAGACAAACCACTTGCCTCGGTTAATTCCAGCTGAAAGGACTTTGGCATCCTCCACAGCTATCTCCTCTTCATGCGCAGGAGGCTGTGCACTCCTCATCTTATTAATTGGGGCCTCTTCTTCTGAGACCGAGGCCCCTTCTCCATGTTGTAAGACCATAGCCCCTGTTTCAGGGGTCAACCGGTCTACAACCTTTGCCCTCACTATCAGACAACATGGCTAGTTAACATAGGATTGCACTTTTTGTTCAACGAATGTTACGCTACATAACGGCGTCTCCACACAAACCGTAACCGTTAATACATCTTCACACTTACTACTTGGAGGCTTGCTCCTTTGAAATCTGATCTGCATTTGCCTCCCGATACCACCCGCTGGCTCGGAAGATCCCTTGTTCAAACGAGGCTTTTTCTGTGGCACTGATGAATCCACTATCTCAGCAGCCAGGAGCTTCCCTCTCGACACGTCGCCGGTGTAAGAGGGAGGTGCTTCACCCACACTATTTTGACCCTGCATTTGAGGTGCAGCCATACTCCTGGTCGTCACCGACAACGACTCCCCTATTCCCTCAGGCAGGTTTTGCGACTGGATAGTGCCAAAAATATGGGAGATCCATGGTTTGGAGATCTGGGTGTGATCCTGTTGCACCCAGACCCCATTCCTTTGGACCACCAGAAATTCAGCAAAACACTAGAACCAACCTATGAAGAAGGAAAAATGCACATTGAAACAGGTTTCAAGCTTCTAGTGAAGCCTAATCATCTCAATGTGCAAGCCTTCAACAAAATAGCTCGCCCAATTGAAGCGCGTCCCCTCCTCTAAGACCTTTTGCATGATTCGGGCCTGCTCGATCGTGAGGAATCTCCCCTATGAGAGTGTCTTGGGGAAGGCCCAGGCCCAAAAAAGGGGCTAAATGATGTTGGCCACTACGAATACAATCCTATCATCGGGGATCCCTTTACTTTCTTTCTGAACCCCCAGCCACTCCTCTATCTCCTTCTGGAGCTTGGAGCTCCTCTTCGACTTTTCATCTACGGGAAAATCATCAGAGGGGACCCCAAATAAATCAGCGAACAGCTGAGCATCAATGTCAAAATTTACGCGCACATTACGTACGCGTACGCAAATACGCTAGCTTCCTTGCTAAAGGAGTTGACCAGGGTTAACATTTCACCTACAGTAGCGTCAAGGGTTATGGCTAGGAAAGGGTCCATCAATCTAGCTTCTTGAATGTTATTGGTTACTACAATCGGGGCTGCTCTATGGCCGAGCCAACGTTGCACCTCCTTTATGTCATCATAACGGAAGAAGAGACTGCTGGCCTCACGACCCGAAGCCATACTTGTAATCTCCCATGATTCCCTGACTATTGACACAAATCCATAGTTCTACCAAAACAATTTTACATCATCATCACACAATATTGACACAATTCATTATTATGACAAAGCTTACCAGGCCCAAAAGGTAAAGGAAACGGAGGAATTTTCCTTTGTACATCAGCAGCAGTGAGGGGAGGGTCTAGAGTCCACTTCCTATCCAGTCATCCAAGTTTCTTGCACCTAGAAAAGAAGTCGGCATAACGGGTAGGGTATTCTGGGATCTTGAACGCCAGATGTCCCATGACGGTAGCCCGCACGTTGCTGATAGAGGTAAATTCCCTTATGGCACTCTTGGCTAATGACAATGTGTCATTGTTTCCCATAAGATCGTTTTCATTGATAAAAAACCTATGTCAGAAACATAAACAACTCTTTACACTCAATACACATCTAAACAGTAGTTAGCATTACAATACTGCGAAGTGAAACGAAACTTACCCGCCTGCATAATGCACGATACTAGGAGGATTCTGGAAGTAAGTTGTGGGATGACAAGCCATGAATAGAGTGTTATAGGCATGATAACAGTTAAACCTGGGCATTTCCCAGATCCAGCTTAAACGCCTTAAACCCTTGACATTCTGTTCGTGGTCCTGCACCTGGATAGTTTCAATCGCGCCATCAGACAGAAACGCTAAGATGCTCTGCATCGAACCGACCAATAACATCTCTAAAATAGCTACAGCTTCATCACCTAGTAAATGCGACTAGATGATTACACTGTAGTTGTGAAGTAGAAATTGAAAAAATTCCCATGTGCCTCTTCAAAACCATGCCGCCTCCCCCTTTAGACAAGCATGAGGGGGAGGAACATTAGCCGCGGGGACATGAACGCAGCATTAAACACCCACGATGTCCAAAACGATTAGGACGGCCTTTAACATAATACTATAAAATACAAATGCACTACTATTAGAAAAAATCTAGACAGGAATGTTTGTTACGCCACACTAGGGCTCGCACAATTCTTGGAAAATTACAGCGTATACTGGAGGCGCATAGCCAAAATCGCCTAATCGCCTAAACCCTTGTAACAGCTCAAGGTCCATCTCTAACAAAGGCGACGAAAGAAAATACTGCGTATTACTTCGACACAACATATCATTATCACAGGAACTCTCATTGCATTACATTTACACGCTACATCTTATCTCTATACCACATTATTTCTTATCGCCTAAACCTTAAAACAATAGTTTAGTTCGTGCAGATAGACATTAACGCCATGATACAACATTAGAACCCAAAATAGATAAACCACGACACTGCAACAAACATGACGATAGTGTAAAAACGAAAAAGGGTGAACAGCGACTTACCGATTAAGCGGGGTAACGTCCAGAGCTTCTACTTTGGCCTGTGAAACCCACTGCACACTCTCCTGCATCTTGTCTATCCTGGCCAACTTAGCATTCTTGCCTTTAACCTTGGGTGCCATTGTTGCAAAGGTCAAAATTGAACAAAGTCCTTGTAAAATCATTTGCTCATGCCTTGTTTACGCTCTCTTCTCGCTATAACAAAGTCCAAATTCACGATATCGGTAACCTGTTTTGAGTATGAACCACTAGCTTATAAACAAGATGCTCAAATCAACTGATTCTTTCCACCCGATCGACGGGGAACTTTCCCGAAACGCGGATATCAGTATGACATAAAACACGAAGATCTAGGCATTAATGTCTCAAATATTGTGCGAGTTGCGGTCTGAAATGACCCTAAACTAACACTATTTTTATCACCTCATCATTCACCAGCATTAACTATGATCTATGCGAAATGCAAATCCAACTATTTCGACACGGTAGACATGCCACGTTGCACATCTCATCTCATTTCATATGCTCGGCATTTCTTTTTTACAAAACTTTTGTAACAATCCACTAAGACCTTAAACTAGAAACTTCTCTAACACGCCATCCTGACAAAAAAAATAAACAAAATTTTATCATTTAACATATTAGCGAAAAAACGATGTAACAACTTCCTTTTTTGGTAGTTTTCAGGATCACTTGCAAATGGACGTAGCTTTATCCACACCCTTAGTATTAACAGGGCTGCATGGGAAGGTCGTTAGATAGTATGATCGCATGCTAGTAGGAACAAACCTTTCTCTTTATGACGCAACCATAGCAACATTGGAAGCATCCCCAGACTGGCCAGAACGTCTGACCCGAACACTTGACCTGGAGGCTGGTGATGTAACCGAGGACCCTCTCAGCAACGTCCCTGTGGTTATGCACAAAGGAGAAAATAAAACTCCAAGGGTTAGTTCTCTCCTAAACCAACAGATGCAGAATGACATGACCCAAGTGCTCCAAAACAACGCTGTTGTATTCGCGTGGTCATATGAAGACATGCCAGGTTTAAACTCGAGATTAATACAGCACAACATCATCTTAAACCCACACATCAAACCAATTAGACAGAAGGCACGAAAGATTAAGCCAGAAATTGTGCTAGCAGTGCGTGATGAAATCACCAAGTTATATCAGGCTGGTTTCATCCGTGCGGTTGATTACTCTGATTGGGTGTCCAACATTGTAGTTGTCTCTAAGAAAATGAGAGGCATACGCATTTGCATAGACTTCCAGGATCTGAACAAAGCTACAATTAAGGACAACTTCCCGTTACCGAGTATCGACCAACTAATCGACACAACAGCTGGCCACGCGCTTCTATCCTTTATGGATGGTTTCTCAGGCTATAATCAAATTCGTATTAACCCAGAGCACCAATTGACCACAACATTCATGACGCCCTGGGGGACCTTCTGCTACACCATGATGTCTTTCGGGTTAAAGAACGCCGGAGCAACATATCAATGAGCCATGACATACATATTTAGCAATTACCTCTTAGGGAGATTGAACGACTATGTAGATGACATAGTTGTCAAATCTATAAAGTCAGAAGATCATTCATGAGACCTAGAGTTAGTCCTTAAACGATGTCTCCAACATGACTTACGGCTTAACCCAAAGAAATGCGTATTCGGAGTCAAAACTAGACGTATGTTGGGGTTTGTGATATCAGAGACTGGCATTCGAGTTGACCCCGACAAGGTTAAAGCCATCGTTGAGTTGACACCACCAACAAACCTCAAGGAACTACGTGGGTTACAGGTTAGGCTTCAGTTCATCAGGCGGTTCATTTCAAAGTTAATAGATAAATTGCACCCCATGCAACATCTTTTGAAGAAGAGTGTCAATTTTGAATGGACTGATGACTGCCAGCATGCATTTGACAACCTAAAAGAAGAGCTACAACATTTACCAAAAGTTTTCCCGCCACAAAGGGATCAACCTTTCTACATTTATCTAGTTAACTTTTACGTGTCTATAGCTGCATTACTTTGCCAGAAAAGGAACGATGGGTCAAAAGCACCTCAGTCATGCTCTATTTGCGTACGAAACAAGGTACAACGAAGTGGAGCATAACTGTTTGGCATTATTTTTCGCACTTAAAAAATTTAGGCATTATATTTTCCGCAGTCAGGTCAACATAATTTGTAAAAGTAACGTTCTGCGGGCTATCTCTAACAATTTTTATGAAAGTAGCAGAATAGCTCATTGGAAAGCTATCACGGCTGAGTTCGATTTACATTATGTTGGCTAGTCATCCACCAAAGGTCAAGCTATAGTTGACCAGTTAGCAACATTGCAAGTTAACGATCAAGCTATAATAGAGCCAGAATTCCCAGATGAACATGTACACGGTTTAAGCACTGTATCAACAGGCCTTGAAGCGATGTTATATTTTGACAGAGCTTCAACCACTAGAGATAGTAGTGCAGCCACCGTTATTACGCTTTCTCCTAAGGATGTGCATCTATTGACTTACCGTTTGACCTTCCCTTGTACGAACAACGTGGCAGAGTATGAGGGGCTCCTCAGGGGATTGTTGATGGCTAGAGAACTCAACGTTCAACACCTAGCAATTCGAGGTGATTCGATGCTAGTAATCAATCAAATCATAGGAGTCTACACCTGCAAGGCTGTACACCTACAGCCCTACTGCGATATAGCTAAAGATCTCTTGAAGCAATTCGTGACAACCGATGCTCAACACGTGCTGGGCAACGAAAACACTATTGTCGATGCACTGGCAACTCTGGCGTTAAACGTGCTACCACACTTGTTTGCCACTTGGCCCGCTTTAATGATAGAATGTACAGAGCCTATCATTCAAGTGACGCAAATTACCTCATTAAACATGGAAGGAACATCATAATGGTATGACAGCATTAAAACTTACCTTCTGCATGGCGAACTACCGCACAAGCTAACACATGCGCAAAAATATGTCATGCCCAAACGTGCCAGGCAATACATCATCCTTGGAGATAGTACTCTCTGTAGACGCTCCTTCAATGGGGTATTGCTTACCTACATTAACAGTGACCAAGCATAGCGAATAGTTAATGAAGTCCATGAAGGGCTGTGCGGAGGACACATAGCCCCGCGAGCAATGACTGCTAAGATTAAACGCTTAGGGTATTATTGGCCGTACATGGAAAAAGACTACCTTGCCAAGGTTAAGATGTGTGACATGTGTCAGCATTATGCAAATCTAATACACGTGTCATCAACTGAGTTACACACTACTCAAATCACTTGGCCATTCCAACAATGGGGACTAGACATCATAGGCCCCGTCTTGCCTAAATCTTTCGTAGGTCATAGCTTCATTATCACCACCATTGAGTATTTTACAAAGTGGGTGGAAGCTATCCCCCTACGAAAGATCACATCTCAACAGGTTTGCCACTTCATCTTAGACAATATTGTAACCAGATTTGAACTCCCTATGACTGTTGTGATTGACGACGGACCACAATTTAGTAGCTCAGAAACCAAATCTTTTTGCGATAATCTTGGTATTAGACAATCTTTTTCTTCACCTTATTACCCGCAAGCAAATGGTCAAGCAGAGGCAACAAACAAGGTGATCATCAATTTGCTCAAGAAAATGCTCAATAGTAATAAGAAGCAGTGGCATGAAAAAATCCTCTATGTGCTATGGGCGTATCGTACGACATGCAGAATAGCTACAAACAAGATGCCCTATAGCCTGGTCTACGGATCCAAAGCAGTGTTGCCCTTGGAATTACAAATTCCCTCATTGTGGATGGTCCTATCTACGATTATAAATGAGACTCAACACAATGAGTCTAGAATTGTGGATTTAGACTTAGTGGAGGAGAAACGCATCTAGACGCTCGACACCATCAAGAGATATCAAGACAAACAGCGACAGAAGCATCGGCACAACCTACATCGGCGACCAATCGAGAAAGGAGATTTAGTTCTCAAGACCATTCATGAACCAGTAGACAAGTTCTCTACAAACTGGGAAGGCCCTTTCCTGGTCATCGACGCATACGGCAATGGAGCATTCAAGTTAGCAAACATCGACGGAAATGAACTACCAAATCCGGTGAATCATCTGTACCTAAAGCAGTATTACATCTAAACATCGATTCAGCTCAAAACCAGGTAACAAATGTCTGCAATGACGTAAAACTAGCAAATTTGTACAAGTCCACTACGACCTAAAACTGGCAGCTCTTGCACGCGTCCACTAAGATGATAAACTAGCAAAGGTAAGCACACGTCTGCTGAGACGCTAAACCAGCATAGACTTGTCCCTAAATCACGACATAAAACTGACACCCACAGCATGGTCTGCTAGGACCATAAACTAGCCCTTCCATCGTCCGCTACGACGTAAAACTAGCAGATTCTCTTCTGCCTAGCTGTTAAACCAGGACCATGGTCTGCTGAGACTTAAAACCAGCAGCAATGGTCACCCAGGACCTAAAACTGGAGTCTGTCAACCAACCATCCATGAAGTAAGTGAGCGTGATCATTCTTGCACTGCATCCCTACCAGATGGAGCGGGTAAGACGTTGGGACAGATACAATGCCGTTACCCCACCAGCATTCTGCTAATTCCTTGGACATGCCGAAAGGCATACTACTGATCCCTTAGAGATGTTGCTACGACAGCCACTTCGTAGCTGCACCTCCTAGGATCAGTTTCGCTACTTGGGGCCCCAAAAAAACCACGGTTACCCATAGCCTCAACAGCCTCCATCCATCGACGTCACCAGATGCTGGCTTAGCAGATTTTTCTAACATGTTCTTTGCATGGTCCTTCAAGCAAGATGAATCTGGCTCTCGACGGCAACTACAGGAACCGCAGCATCAACATTGACACTCTTTTTCCTCGCTGCGGTCCCAGTTTCAAGGGCCTACACTCTCCTTGTTGTTTTGACGATGCTTGTTTCAACAGCCTCCCTCCTTAATGATCAAGACATTTGTCCCTGCCTTCCTCTTCTATGTTCTATTTTGCAGGTTACTTGTTGTGATAGCGTTGATCAAGAATACTTTCATTGGAAGATGAGGCGTCATGGCATTCAGAGGTGGCTGCTCAGCCTAGTCTGGTTACTTTGAAGTGCAAACCCTACCTCTCCCTCCATCGGATGTCTTACCTTGTTCTTCCCCCTTTCCTTACCCCTTCCTTATCCTTACAATTGTCTCGCCTTCTTCTCTGCTTGTATAGATGGTGAGCATTAAGTAACTCCATTTTTCATTATCATGCCCATAAACTAGCGTAACGCAACTCACCCTATGGCATGCAATCTGCATTTTGTCAAAAAAAGGGGGGGTTTAGGCAAAATTGATGTAAAACAACTCATCCAGGCCATGCAAGCGTAACACAAATCGCACTTGCAAGCCCTTGATATGCAGTATGACGGCATAACCTTTCATTAACATATTAGCGAAAGGATGTGATGACTTGTTCGGAGAAGCTTCATGATCATGTATTTGAGTCTTCCCCGAACCTACCATCCTTAACTCCTGTAAGATCCCTTCTACACTCTATTTCCTTCCATCCTCGCACTTCTAAGTTTGATAGAACGATGTTTCAGCAGTCTCCAACAAACACCATTGATGTTTTTGCCTTTCTGGTGTTTCGTATTCTTTGCCAACGTCTTTCGGGCAAGCCCTCTAAACGTCAACAAAGAGGGGCCATTGAAACACCGTGAAAATTTCGAGGCCTTGACAGTTCAGTTAAAAAACTGGTGACTCAAACGAAGGGTTGCAACAAGGCAAGGCGCGACAAGTTCCTTTTCAGTCGAAGGTCTGTCCCGCAGTGCTGCATAGCATAGCACAAGTGAATTCCAGAGGATGGAGCAAAGTGACGGATGCATGGCAGCCAAGCTTCCAATTTCGTAAGTTATCTATTTCAAAAATCTTAATTTTTGGCAAATTACACTGTATTACGCTACATAGCGTAACGTCACATTGTGTAGCGTAATATCAAAGACAGCCCACCGTAGCATCAAGGATGGCAAGCATACAGGACTTCGACAGCCTGGCAAAAAAACAAACATCAAGTCCTAAGCAATAGTTTGCAGTATAACGCGTGTCTCAGCCAGTTTTCTTTTCTAGTTAAGGGGCCCATTACGCTGCTTTACGCAGCACAGCGTAGTAAAAACCCTGAAAAGGATAGAAATAGAGGAAACGTGGCAACAACACTTTAACTTTTGTAGTTTCATCATTTTACACTGAATTACGCTACTATGCGTAATTTAGTGTAATGTAGCATAATTCAAGTAACGACAAGCACATCATACGCTACAATACACTCTCTAGCGTATTACAGCGTAATCAAAGGATAGTCTATTGCCAAAGCCCACACGAGGGTAGTTTATGATGCGCCACGCAGCATGGCGTCGTAAGCTTCAATGATAACACATTGAGTCAACGGCATTTTATGAGTATAGGACACGCGTCACTTAAACCTTGTTTCTCTCCTGATCTTAACCTTATAAATGCTCCAGTTGATGATGATCAAGGGGTTGGTAAAATTTTTCTTTTAAGACTGGCAAAAGGGCAAATGAGAATCAGCAATCATGAGAACGCCAGAAGTGACTGACAAGAATTCTTGGTCAGAAACAATTGGCTACTGGATATTCTCCCACGAATCTGACTTCCTTGCACCCATATTGGCTAGATCAAGGTAGATTGATCCTCCCTTGTTTCATCTTTGTATAACTTTCTTGTCACTGCCATATACTTCGTCCAAACCGAAGTCCGCCTGAAGTCATTGTATCAAACATATTGTTTTTCATAAATTAAATCTCAGATCTTATGATCATGTTATTTGTCAAATCTGATCTCTTGCACCCTAGTTAGACAGATTTGGCAATCTTACCTAAATCGTTTACATCATCTTCAACTACTTTCAGGGTAACAACATTACATCACTTCATAAAGAACCTGCATTTCACCATCAAAATTATTATCAAACCTTTTACTGATTAAATAAGTCCCTGTCTGATCGACAAGACCGTTTAGGGCACCTCGGATTCGTTTTCTCCAACACGGTCCTCGTACAGATCCAAGGTTAGAACTGTGTACCATGGATTTCCGTCAATATTTCTAGCGATCGACATTTTCCGTCATTACAGGGTGCACGGGGTTGCTTTCATCTAGAACCAACTTCCCTTGATCAATCATTCATTGAATGTCATCTTTTAATGCCAAACAGTAATCCATGTCGTGACCACAAAGTTGATGGTAGTCACAGAACCATTCCAGCCTGAAATTCTTAGGAATTAGGGGCTCATTGGGCAAAGCCAAGGAGGGGTTCCTAAGAAGTTTGCAGTATCATTAATGCATTTTGGTTGCCTCCTCTGACATCTGCTTGTGTTGAATATACCCCACCCCTAGCAATTGCTTTAGGAATTCTAAAGCCTTAACAGGTAGCGAGGTGTATTTAGAGTGATCTTTACACTCAAAATTAGGCTTAGGTGGGGTGGATGCTTTCGGCGTCGACGTGGAGGGTTGAGCGGTGTTGCCTGGGTTAAGCATGGGGTTAGCTGGCACTGTAGCTGCTTTCTTGTTATTGTTGTTTTTAGGCTGGGCCTCGTTTGCCACGGTGGCCACCATGGCCATTGCAGCCTTGCACTTCTCTTTGTTCTTTTAGTATACATGTTTTTATATGCAACGTAGGCTGGATCTTTGCTTGCCTTAGTTGCATCTTAAATGCTCTTGGTCTGGGCAAAATCTTGACTAAGAGTTCGTGGAGCTAGGTAATATAGTTTGGACTTAATAAAGTCATTCACTGCACCCTTAAAGATGGCCAGTAGATGGGCCTCTGTGATAGGCTCATGGATCTCATTCAGGGTAGTGCTCCACCGCTATATGAATTTTTGGACTCATTCCAGTGGATCTTGCTTGATGCTCATTAACTGATCTAGCATAACCTCTAGTTTCAAGTTATACTTGAAACAAGTTACGAACTAAGTTAACAGCTCCTCTAGGGTTGAGATAGAAGAGCGTGGAAGCACGTGGTACAAGTCTAAAGCCTTGCTCGTCAAAGACATAGCAAAGACGCAGATGATGGTGTGCGGCTATTGTTGCAGTAGGAGGGACTCAGATTTAAATGTCACAAGATGCGCATTGGGGTCACCTTCCCCGTTGTATTTTGTAAAGTGGGGGAGTGGTATCCCGGGGAGTAATGTGAGCATGGGGACTGCCGAGTTGATGGGATCATCATGGTAGAAATCCATGACTTGTACTGTATTAGAACCAGTGGCTTTCAAGTGCTTAATTTCTTTATTAAGGGTCTGGATAAGCTGGAATGCTTGGTCTAGACCCAGGGATGATGCAGACAATTGTGGAGCTATAGGGACAGCCACCATTGGTGGTGTGGTAGGGGCAGCAACCTGGCTCATAGGTGGTGCCATTGGGGTAGCCCCTACAAAGGGTGCTTCTTGTTCTGTCCACCATCCAATGGGTGGTGTTGTTGGAGCAATGACCACTAGTGGTGCCATGGGATAGGTCGTTTACGTGATCGATGGGGTAGACCATAGTCCTGTGCTTGGTTGTACCATTTGCGAGACCTGGTATGCTTGATGGTGAGCGTAGTGAGACATTTGGGAAGGTTGCAAAGCAAGGGGAGAAGTGAATGGGGTACACCACGTGGCTAGGGATGGGCCTGCTACTAATGATGGAATAGGTGTAGATGCTGGAATGAAAGCAAGGACTGTGTGCAACTATGACGTAGGTACCATGTGCATGTAAGGCAGGGTAGCCATGATCGATGCTTGGTATGATGAAGGGATAAATTGGAGAACAGATTGTGGCAGGATAGTGCCTGGAAACGAGATAGAGGGATAGGCATGTTGATACGCCAAGGGTATAGCATGGCTACCCATGGCTAATGAAACTGTAGTTTACGATGAGGTAGACGTAATCATAAAGGAAGCATTCATGAAGAGCAGGTTCAACCAGAAGGATTGGATGGGAGGGATAGTCGCAAGGTTAGTTTGACCCCCATCCTCGAACTAGAAATTCAAGTCCTCTTGTTTGTCTTGGAATGCCTCATCATAGTGAGATGCCATGTCTCGCTGTTCCCTAAACCTACTTGTCCGTACCAACTGATCTAAGATCCACCGATACATTTCTGTCAGGGGCATTAAAGCACTAGGAGCAGGGATAAATTCCCTCCCATTGCAATAAAGGAACTCGAAGTGATGTTTATCTTCGAGTTCTTGGACATCTAAGGGCATATTCACCTAGACCTTAGCATAGAGGAAATTATAAATTTCACCATGCTATACCGAGCTCTTAGGTGATCAGTTTTGGATCCTGAGAGATCAACACAGCCCTTGCATTGGGCTAAGCAGTTGCTTGGCACCTATGATGCCCTAAACTAAAAAGGGGACCTCAAGGTTTGAGGTACAAATAGCGGTGGTTGAGGAGATCATTTTTGCAAGGTTGAAAATAGTTTGCGAGCAAGAAAAAAAATAGAGATCGAGAGGTGATCAAAGGCTTTTCATCCTACAGGGTTCCAAAGGAACCATCATTGTGACTAGCATATACCACATAGTGCGTAAACAACTCAAGGGTGTCACGTTTACGCTGATGAGTGACAGGGTACAAAGAGCATGCAGGACTACCCATAGGACACGAAAAAGGCATCAAAAGGCCCTCCTTCTAGTGCCAAAAACTGTAGCGATTGAAAATGTTGGTGGTTGGAACACTGAGAGGTTATCAAGAAAAAACTTTAACCCCAGATTCATGCGAGAGCCATGCTAGATAAAACGGAAGCGGGGCGCCGTGAACGATTTGGTCGATCAAACAGGGACTTAATCAATGTAACTTAACCTTACGTGAACATTGTTTTGATTGCGAGATACGCGAGGTAAAATCAATAATCAATAAATGTGAGAATGAAGGAAATAATGCCAAACAATGATAACAATAAAGAGATAATAGAATAAACTCATGTAAGAAAATGCACCACCTCCAGGTCAAGGGTTCAATTCTTTGCCTTGTTTTGAAAGATGTGTAATGAGTTATACCACATTGGAGGCACACAAAGAGTTCAAGAATAACTAGAATGCTCAAAATATGCCAACTATGCTCTTGAATGCGAACTTAAAAGCCAAGAATGCAAAATGCCAACAAGCCAACTACTCTCCTCAATGTAAAAAATGCCAATTCTTTAACCAAAAAACCCAACCACAAAAAAACCAACGCAAAAAGCCAACCATTTGAGCATTTTTTTTGAGGTATTATAGGGCCAGGAACAGGCGAAAAATGAGGCCTGGATGCCATGTGTCCTAGACCCCACGAGATGCTAACGTGCTCGTACTGTGTAGATGTGCAATGTCGATCGTGAACTTGCTACGCTGTAACCATGTTGTCAAAACTGGACATGTTGGAATCTGGTGTGCCAACAATGCAAGCATAAATGAAGTCTCCCCCCTAGGACTACATCTTCCCTATCCTATGAACATGGTCAAGTGTAGTGACAAATGTTGAGGGACGAACTAAGGGGTATGCCAAAGTGGAACAAAGTTGCTGATCAAGGTGAGCTTAGTCATTGCTAACAAGCTGTAGCACTAACTAAAGATTTCCTGAAGCTTCTATCAAATTTTCATACACTATCTAGCACTTTGAAGTAGTGTAGTTCCTTGCTACGCTACATAGCATAGCACATTGACATAGCATAGCCACCGGTTTGAACAGGAGACTTGCATTGGAGTCACCAGCTTTTGCTGAAAGCCTTGGCGCATGCCGGGTTAACCTTTAGAGCATTTTATTGGTTTGCATCTTTGATACACTATGCTACACTACATAGCATAGCATAGCATAGTGGCCAATGTAACATGCATTTCTGTTAAAATTGTGGGGTTTCACAATAAAACTTTGCTTATGATTCTAGGGCTAACTGAGACAAGGTAGTTTTGAAAGCCACAATGCTATTAGATGCAATCTTTTTGTCAAAATGGATTGGCAGAGGAGCGTTTTACATGTTTTGCCCTTGCTACACTATGCTACGCTATGTAGCATAGCATAGCGTAGCACCCTGTGTTGGCCAAATTCCAACTTTGCCTTGTGCAAACATCTTGCTGAAGCTTGTATTCAGATGCTTGATTGATTTTTTGAAGGCTTGCTATGCTGCGCAGCGTAGCGTAGCATAGCAGACTTCTCTACTAGAAAACTTTCCAAACTATTTTGCTCATCCCAAACACTCTCAACAACTCCTAACATAGTTTCTAGGTAGACTGTCAGCCATGTGAATTATCCAAGTGGGTAGGCCAGAAAGTCCATTGGGCCTGTCAACTCCGGAGATAGAAAACTTACCAAACTGGACAGTCTAACCTCGATGCTTATATTTTCCTACCAAACTGTCATGAGGCTACACTTGTGGAAATCCTTGCCTCAGTTCCAAGACCTTGGTGAAGTAAGAGGGCCTTGAAATTTTATGGTGTTTTAGGAGCACTCAAGATGGACTAGAGCTGGAGCAATTACACAAGGAACACGCTTCATCATATGGCTATAGATGAACAACGGTGTGCACAATTTTGACATCAACAGTAATGCCGCTCATTTTCTTTTCTCTCTCTCTTTTCAAGCTATCAGTTTTTACACTGGTTTAGGATGTGTACAGAGAGTGGGAATGGATGCTGGTTGATGAACTGCGATATCAGGGCCACGATATTGGGTCCATGATATCAAAGCCTACCATGTGATGTCGAATACCCGATATCAAGACCTGCCTCCTTACCTATAAATAAGAGGTAGGTGCACTTGGTTTTGCATTAGATAGTTAGTCCCTTAGCCAAAATCTTGCCTTTTCTCTCTCCTAGAGTTAGAATTATTTTTGCGTGCCTGCAGTAGGAATCATAAAGTGAACGGATCTTTATTCAAGCATTGTGCACCTGAGCACACCTTGTGTACGGCAATAAAAACAAACTTTATGATAAACCTTGTAGCATCCAGAATAGATTAGTTAATGTTAATTATTATTATTAAATGCTCTCTTAGTTAATTAATGTTCTCTATCTCTCTCTCTCTACAACTCTCCTAAGTAAGCACACACAGTATGATCATTTTGAACATGTATGTAACACTTGGTAACCCAGTAACAATTAGCGTTTGGTAATCCTGGTAGTGTCGCACTAGTTTAGGATGTGTATGGCAAGTGAGAACAGATACTAGTGTTAGGATTAATTAAATCCTAGTTAATCAATAGTTAAGTTAAATTAGTCACTTAGTTATCTCTCTCTCCTCCCTTATTAGTAGCAGGACATAAAAACATAAAAGCTATAAAAATCATATACCTCAAGCTTACGTAACCATACAATCGTGACATACAAGTAAGTTTGGGAAGACAATGATCAACCAACCCATCCTTGTTCCACAAGGGCGCATAAGCACTTAGTCCTTAGAATTTGACCGAATCATGCATGAAACGCTCGTATTCGTATGGTTGAGCATAGGGGTACCTTACCACTCATCATTGGCATCGTTGCCAGGGACTTAGTTGTTTGTGCACTAATTAGAATTTAGGAAATCATTCACATTGTTGGAATGAACCCTCAAGGTTGGTTGAGAAAATAATAAACAAGAATACATTGCACACTGAACAGAAAAGTATGTCTCCTTCTTCATATGAAAGTGCCTCACCACCTAGGTCTGAAACAGTAAACAATCGGTGACATAATACACATGACGTTGATCTGCCAATCTCTCAACAGTTTCGAGTGGTATATATTCATCCCAATGAGTATATACCAGACTTCACCTTTATCCTCCATCAAGATGAACAACTACATTGGCAATACTTAGAAGGTAACATAGTGTTACCTCCCGATCGTTCAGTCCTAAGCATGCTTCTTTGTGCTCTCAGACAAATTGGCATGCAGCACTTACACGTAGAATACGTTGTGAAAGATCATGACTCAAGAGAATGATGTCCCATAGAGGCACAACATCAAAGGGACTTGCAACAGGAGAGACATCATAATTCTTTGAAGGGTAAGTGGTCCTAGGATGTCCCACATGTCTTAAGCGAAAATGAGGGTGTGAACCTGCCTCAAGTAGTCAGCCACACAATGATGTTCCTCCCCTTGACTTTGGCCAAGGGGTTGTGTATTAGAACCTTCATTCCACTATTCATAACCTAGATTCTGATACCCATGGGCACAAAGGATCTGAAAAAGGAACACAGACACATGATAAAGGTGGACATTCTGATCGCAATTGTGATTGAGGACAAGACCACTGAAGAGAAGGTAGCAGACATCATCATGGTGATGGTTCTCCTTCTTCTTTACCTTCATCATCTCCTTCACCCTCTCCTTCAGTATCCAAATGCATTCATAAAGAAAAAGACCATGGGGATAAAGGTAAGCAAAGTGGAAGTCATAAGTGAAATAGCTAGGAAAGGGGATGAGGACACTCTAGATAATCACAACATAGAAGAAGGAAAAGTAGGGAACAATGTAGGCATCATAGACACCATGGACGAGACAATCACGATGAACCCTACTCGCTACTTGAAGTATGTTAGACATAACTAAGGCTATTAGAATTTCAACAAGGCACCAAAAAGATAGTAGGATCAAGAGATTAGATATGAACAATATCCCACGATTTGAAGGGGGATACAATGCTAATCCTCATAATCACTTATAAGCATTCGATGATGTGTGTTCCTTACAAAACATAGAGAATGAATGGCAAAAACTTAAGTTGTTCCCGTGGACACTAGTTAAAGAACCAGAAAGTTGGTACTAGTCCTTAGAATCGAAATCTATTCATAGGTGGAGTACCATGTTAGAATTGTTCAACGATAAGTACTAAATGTAATCCGAGTGTCCAACCTGCGAAAGCAAATCCAAGGCTAGAAATAAGGAGGACACGAACCCTTGGATGCTACCATGGGCCGATACTATGCACTATTACATCGTTGTCCTAGCCATGGTTATTCGCAAAGGGATCAACTGCACCATCTCATAGATGGGCTTAGGCATGAAACGAGAAGAACCCTTGGGACTTATGCCCAAGGAAGACTATTCGAGCTTAGGTCCCATCAAATTCAAAGACTATTGAAGCAATTTGCTAAGGAAGAAGGTGAGCTACAAAAGAGAGAAAGTGTGGAAGAGTATAATAGAGATTTTGTGAGAATGAAGAAGAGTCACCACTCGAAGAGATGGTGAATAAGAAAACTTTGCCTATCCAAAAGTTGACATTAAAAGTATCAGCAAAGGTAGATCAAATGTGAGATTCCCTAGATAATAGATTTCAAACTATTCTTAAAATAGTAGAGGAGTCTAGAGAGTAAGGTACTAATCTTAAAAAAAGAAAAAAGAGAGAAGCTGAACATGCACGTAGCAAGGGTAAGGGCAAAGTTGCCATCATTGAAAAGGTTGTGGATTCAGAAATAGACAATCATAGTGGATGTGAGATATGTCAATATGACCATCCTAAGGGATGTTGCCCTATAATCTCACATCTGTAGGAGTCTAGGGTGTATGCACTCAACCCACGATTGAACAAACAGCAAACACCTCAAAGGTTACCTTATCCTCAAGGTAACCCAAGATAGTTCCACCAACCCTTAATGTATTATCCCAGTGGAACTCCACAACAACCGATTGAGCAATATCAATGATGGAAAAACCCACAATCATGGGGAATGCCACCACCAAGGTAACAATATCCTTACCGGCAACCTGACCCATATGGATATTATGTGTAGTATCCAGTCTCTCCATGTAACTCTACTAGTCACATTACTCCTCAACCTCACTACCAAGCTCATGAGTATTATAGGACTTCTTCTCCTAGGGGCAATGTTCCAAAAACATACCATCCTTCTCATCCAGCCGCATCTCTTCCATCAATAGCTCCATTACCACCTACTCTAGCTATGCAGGGTGAAATCCCTACCCAGCCCCAGCAATGTAACACCACAAGGGCTGTTAACTCTCAGCCTATTGTTGGTTCCAACAACCACATGAAGAAAAGACCTTTCTTTCAAACCAATAGTCCAACTAAGCCCTTACAATCACAAGTAGCTAATTCCTTATATGCCTCAGTATCAATCAAAACTATGGAGCCTCCTTCAACCCAACCACCACACTCAATGCATAAGGTCATGCTAACACATGCTATCACCAATTAGATCAAAGTTGGCCATCTTCCTAGGAAATTCTCTAATCCTAGGAGTCCTCTAAGATATTTACAAATCACTAGAAATGAATCGTGCAAGGCTCTTTTGGATTCAAGTTCCGGTGTCAACTTGATTTCTCAAGAAATGTACAAGGCCTGGAACCTGCCTCCACTCAAAAAGAGTAAAATTCATCTAGAGTTGGTCAACCAGTCCATCACTATCCCATTGGGACTAGTGGAGGACATTGTTACCACTGTTTGTGGGTGGTCATACCTAGCTAACTTCCTAGTGATTCAGGTGAACAACAGTAAGGGGGACTTCCCAATCATAATGGGAAGGGCATGGCTAAGCACCATCGATGCATGCCTAGGAATCTACGATCTTTCCCTAGAAATATCAAAGGAAAATACATTCAGAAAGATCAAGAAGGAGAAAGTTCCATGCATCGCATACAGTGACACAAGGTGTAATTGCATGCAAAGGTCATGGGTTATGCAAAGTTTAACATAGCCTGCATGCAATCAGTGTGCACAAGTGATCAACATACAAAGATTTCTGTATGCAACAGCCACACAACAGGAAGGCACCCAATGGCTGACAGCTAAGCAAGAAAGCGGTTCAATCATATGCATGGAACCAACTAAGGGTTTGACTTACACTTACATCAATAGCATAGATGCATTAGAGCAAGTCCACCACCAACTTCCAAGCCTTAACCTCGAAAATATCAACTAGGGGAAGTTGAAAATCCTTGAGAAATTTAAGTAGGAGCCCCTCAAGCTGAAACCATTACCCACCGGTATGGAATACACATTCCTTAAAAATGGAAAACTGGTAATTATTAACGCTAAGCTTGCTCCACAACAAAAATAGAGACTGCTAAAGGTAATAAATAAATAATCAAAAGCCTTCACTTGGTCATATCCCAAATTAACTGGAACAGATCCTAGGATATGCCAACATAGGATTTACACTGACCCTTTCATGAAGCCTTGAAGACAACCACAGAGGCTATTGAACCCAAAACTGAAGCAAGTAGTCAAGGAAGAAATCGAATAGCTTCTCAAGGTTGGGTTCATATACCCCATTGTTGATAGTGAATGGGTTAGCCCCTTAGTTATTGTGCCTAAAAAAGGAGGCAAATGGAGGATGTGCATAGATTTTAGGCTACTAAATATGGCAACATTCAAAGATCACCTTCCATTGCCATTTGTTGACTAAGTCTTAGACACCATCACAGGGCATTGCTATTACAGTTTTTTGGATGGATATAGCGAATATAACCAAATAAAAATAGCCCCAAAAGACCAAGCCAAGACTACATTCACTAGTCCTTGGAGAACATTTACATACAAACAGGTGTCATTTGGCTTGTGCAATTCCCCTGCAACATTTCAATGATTAGTTCTAAGCATATTCCAGCAACATATAGGAAATGGTGTGGAGGTCTTTATGGACGACTTCTCCACTTATGGAACAAACTTTAATCAAGCCTTGGACTGGTTAAAGCAAGTGTTAAAAAGATGTGTAGAAACCAATTTGAGGCTCAACTGGCAAAAAAGCCATTTGATGGTCCAAGAAGGTGCCGTACTATAGCACAAAATCTCACACACAGGGATAGAGGTAAACCCCAAGAAAATCAAAGTTATCTAAGGAATTACCTGTCAACCAAAAACTATCAAAGACATTTGGTCATTCCTTGGACACACTAGCTACTATAGGAGATTTATTGAGAACTTTTAAAAGGTTTCCAAACCATTGGTGGAATAATGAAAAAGGATGTACCTTTCAAATGGACTAGGGAATGCGAATTAGCTTTCCAAACTCTGAAACAGAAGCTAGTAGAAACACCCATTCTACAAGCTCCTGACTGGTTCAAACCATTTTATATCATGACTAACACATCCAACTATTCCTTAGGAGCCATACTTACACATTTAGATGACCAGAAGCATCCTTATTACATCCACTATGCAAGTAGAAGTATCGTTGGTGCACAACTTAACTACACTATCACAGAGAAGGAATTAATGGTTGTAGTGTTTACACTAGAAAAGTTTAGACATTGTGTATTGAGATATAAAGTATATATACATATAGATCATAGTGTGATCTGGTTCCTCATGAATAAGCCAATGGTAAGCCCTCATATCATATGATGGCTTGTAATCTTACAAGAGTTTGATCTTACAATGATCGATTGTAAAGGCACTGAGAACATAGTTGCTGATCATTTATCTCAATTGCGATGGGACAACAAAGAGGATGTGTATCCAATTTTTGATTATTTCCTTAATGAATTCCTCTTTGTTGGTGTAGCGAACAATCAATCACCTATGGAGACAACTAGCACAATAGCATTCTTACCTATCTCCTCACCCAACAAATACCACAAGAGTTGAACCTTAAGAAGAAACAATAGTTTCTTCACCAAGCCAAGTACTTTATGGAGATCAATGGGCAACTTTACAAAGTGTGTCCTGATGGCTTGGTTCGATGGTGTGTTCCCGATATAGATAAATTGCAAGTTCTCCAAGATGCTCATGAGGGTCCTTGTGGGGATCATTATGTTGGGAGATAAACAGCCATCAAGATCTTACTTGCAGGATATTATTGGCCTACATTGTTTTGGGATGCCCATCAATTCGTCCAATCTTGTGAGCACTATCAACGTGATGGGGGAATGACTGCTAGAATGGAAGGTCCACAACAATGGATCCAACCATCAGAACCCTTCAACATTTGGGGAATTGATTTTATGGGGCTAATTACACCAATGTTCAATGGAAAAGTTTATAATATTGTTACTATTGATTACCTAACAAAATGGGTAGAAGAAGCTGTTGTTAAGGATTGTACATCATCTA
>MNCI01008572.1:674657-693228 GCA_015680685.1 Gnetum montanum
AAATTAATGCAACGCTTAGGGGTTGAACACAAACTAACAACACCATACCACCCCCAAGAGAATGGTCAAGCTAAAGTCACCAATAGGGAGATTATGAAAATATTGACAAGAACTATTAGCAAGTTTAGGTGATACTAGAGCACTAAACTAAATGATGCTCTTTGGGCATACTGCTCCACATGGAAACTCCCTACAGGCTACTCTCCCTATGAGTTAGTGTACAGTAAATTACCAACACTTCTCATTCAAACTGAGCTCCATACACTATCCATGACATGTGATCTCAACCTTGACCTTCATCTAGCATAGAAACAATGGTTGGTAACCCTTAACTTGCTAGATGAAAATCGACTAGCTACTCTATCATCTAATGAATTGCACAAGGCATTTAATAAACAATGTCATGACCTAAGGATTAGGAAAGTTAAATATCAACCGGGAGATAAGACTCTCTACTGGAATCCCACACATGTGCCACAACATACTAAACTTCAAACATTGTGGGAAGGACCGTATATTATTTATGCAATTTTTCCTTCAGAGGCCATGACAATATACAAACCTGAGAGCTTGAATAAGAAACTGTTGGTCAACGTGCAACAAACCAAACCTTTCCATGAGCTTGGGATAGCCAGTACACATGCTACCTTTATTTATGGACAACCTTGCTCGCTATTTCAGATCTCCTCCTTCCAACTCAGTTGTGGGGGAGATGGCCACCTATGCCAACCAGTCTAGGCCCTTAATTCTTTTTGAATTTTTTTTACACATTTTTGTTTTACACATTTTTTCAACTTTTCTTATTTTTTTTTACACCATCATTCATATTTTTCCTATTTCTTTGTTTGCTTGATTCACTTTTATTCATCGTCCAATAAGTGCTCATGATGGTGGATTGAATTATATCATATTGATTACTAATGTTTGGTTTTTACCTTTGAATTATGATGCTGATATTAAGGTATGGTTCTTCTGGTAAAACAAGCAATGAGTCCACATCATCCACTCATCCATACAACTCTATGGTCTCCTTTGGCTTGGAACTATACGATCCCCTTTTTCTAAGTAAACTTGTTAATAAATTGGTGGCTGGGTATTTTTCAAACCAAGGAAAGACTCAAGGGATGCAAAGGGTGTGACTTCAAGGGGATTCGATGCATTTGTGCTAGTCATTATCTTGGGTGCTTGGATGCTTTTTCTTGGGTTTTCCACCACTCTAACATTGTTCAAATATCAAGAAGCTGAGTGAATAAAAATAAGTCTTTGCATGGTGTAGTTCTCACGCAAAAAAAAAGTGAGAATTCAAAGCACACCCCTTAGACATAATAAAGCAATATGGGCTCCAAGCACTGGTTATGGAGCTAGAAAGGCATGTTATCCATGCCTAAAGGTTCTCTCTAACTAAGGCCCTTTCCTGCTTCCTACTTCTCCATCTCGCTCTCCTTGGAATGGTGGTGACTCTTTGTGGAAGCATTCTTGTTGCTTCAAGTGGATGGATTGGTCAAGTGTGTTGATGCGAGGTCACTAGATGTGGTTTATTTGAGTCTGGATTTGGAATGAGTTCTACTCAGTCATATTAACCATGAAATACATAAGGGACTTTACACAACCTTGTTCTTGGGATTCCATTTCATTCTCTCCTCTCCATCTTGCTTTCCATTTTTCCACTTCATTGTCGATTTTATCATTAGTCCATTTCTAGGTTGATGCATTGTTTTTCTTTGGTAAATTCTTATGAGTAAGTCTTTAACTCTTGCTTCCAAATGACATTCCTAGAGCCTATGGACTCTTTGGTTTGTGGGTCTGTCAAGGCATAAAAGGCATGAGCTTGCTTTGGGGAGGACCCACTGGCATTCCTTTTTGGTGCAATTGTTAAGTTCTTTTACCTAAACATTTTCTACAATCAATCATTTCTTGTTTCATCCCCATCAATGGCATCCATTTTATTGGCATTGCCATTGTTATTTTTACCATCTTTCTAGTTTCTCATATTTTTCCATCTTATAGCTAACACAGGTTCGCTCTTAGTCGTGGGGGCCCTAGCACAAATTTTTCAATTTTTTCCCTTTCTACTATTCGCCTAACCCTTACGCCTTGGGTAGTCACTAGTGATAAATCTCCGAACCAGTTTCTACCATGACCACAACTCAGCCAATGCACTTCATATCGAGGCAAGGTATTAACTACATTGTGGTTTATCTATCCTTGCTCATTTGTGACTGTTTTGTGTGTGTAGATGGTGATCATATAAACAATGGACTGGGCTTGGAGGAAGCACTCAGGATGGACTAGAACTAGAACATTTACGAAAGGAGCAAGTTTGGTTGTGTGGCTATGGATAAATAATGGAAGGCATAATCTCGGCATTGGTGACAACATGCTTCATCTTCTTTCTCTCCCTCTTTCTCTTCAAGCTACCAAATAAAGGCTTGGATGTCATTTATGTACAAGTGTTCACCACAATGGTCATGAACACTAATGTTGTAATATGCTTATTGATCCGTTCACTAGACACATTGAGTTTGTCATCCCATTCCACCGTTAGTTGTCAATTAGTCAATAATCCCATACCTTCCCAATATTTTGTAAGGAACTTAAGGACGAATTTTCATTCAGTCATGGGGGTATGATGAACTGCGATATCGGGGCCACGATATTGGAGCCTACCATGTAATGTCGAATACCCGATATCAGGACTTGCCTCCTTGCCTATAAATAAGAGGCAGGCGCACTTGGTTTTGCATTAGATAGTTAGTCCCTTAGCCAAACTCTTGCCTTTTCTCCCTCCCAGAGTTAGAATTATTTTTGCGTGCCCACAGTAGGAGTCATAAAGTGAACAAATCTTTATTCAAGCATTGTGTACCTAAGCACACCTTGTGTACAACAATAAAGATGAACTTTATGATAAACCTTGTAGCATCCAGAATAGATTAGTTAATGTTAATTACTATTATTAAATGCTTTCTTAGTTAATTAATGTTCTCTCTCTCTCTCTCTCTCTCTTTCTCTCTCCCTACAACTCTCCTAAGTAAGCACACACAGTACAATCACTTTGAGCATGCATGTAACACTTGGTAACCCAATAACGATTAGCGTTTGGTAATCCTAGTAGTGTTGCACTGGTTCAGGATGTGTACGACAAGTGAGAATGGATACTAGTATTAGGATTAATTAAAGCCTAGTTAATCAGTAGTTAAGTTAAATTAGTCACTTAGTTATCTCTCTCTCCTCCCTTATTAGCAGCAAGACATAAAAACATAAAAGCTATAAAAATCATATGCCTCAAGCTTACTTAACCATACAATCATGACATACAAGTAAGCTTGGGAAGACAATGATCAACCAACCCGTCTTTGTTCCATAAGGGTGCATAAGAACTTAGTCCTTGGAATTTGACCGAATCGTGCGTGAAATGCTCGTATTTGTATGGTTGAGGGTAGGGGTACCTCATCGCTCATCACTGGTGTTAGGACTAGTTAGAGAATAGTTAATTAGTTAAATCAAATTAGTTATTAGATTATTTCAATTCTCCCTTTTAAGCACTAGGAACATAAAACATAGAAAAAAGCATAAAAATCATATACCTCAAGTTTACTTAACCATATAATCGTGCCTTACAAGTAAGCTTGGGAAGACAACGATCACATAACCCATCATTATTCTGTGAAGGCGCATAGGCACTTAGTCCTTGGAGTTCGATTGAATCATGTGAGAACGCTCATATTCGTATGGTTGAGCATAGGGGTAACTCGCTGCTCATCACCTGAGTAGGAAATCCTAAAGTTTGAAAGTTTTTTCCTTCTATATATATTTTTAATGATATCTACTTAGTTTCAAGTGTGTGATGTACTCTAAATTTTCTTTGCTTGTTATTAATATTTTTTTGAGATCTAACACTAAATAATATGTATCCTTTGATCATATAGGCAACATAAGATTAAAATTGAATGTATTTAACCATGTTCATTAAAATCATCTTGGATCTGTAGGACCACATCTATTTCAATATTGCTTTTATAGATTTGGTCCATAATTCAATATTGCCTATTGAAATTAAACTTGTGACCTTTGATTTCTATGTCAAGACTTTACTTTTACTTTTTAAAAATGTACCTAGAACATAATGATGGTACAATCACAACTTGAATTTCAACCTATTATACATAAGGTAATAGGTCTAGTAGTTGAACTCTTCTTTCATTAGCTATTAACGGGGTGTTGAAACTTGAAATGTTTTGACAAACTCTTATCTTATTAAAATGTATCTAGAATATAATGGTGCTATAAGTACAACTTGAACTCACAACCTAATAGGTTTACCAATTGAACTATGTTTTCATTGGCTATTATCAAAGGTGTCCAAACTAATGCTAATGAGAGGTAGGTTAAGTTATTAGATCATTATTTAACAATGATTTTCATGCACAGAGTTACTAGCTTTAGGCATTGTTCTATTCAGGTATAATTCTTTTAATGCATCATGTTGGCTATATATTTAAAAAGATTAGGCTTTCACTTATCCTTATCCTTGTGCATGTGCATGTATGTGAGATTTTATAACTAAGAGAAAGAGACTGAGAGACTTTATAACTATGTGTGCATCTAAGAGATAGTTTATAACTTAGCATTGCTAGTGATAAGTGGCTTCAATGGTTATCTCATTGTCTTGTTGGATAAGAGCTTGCCAATTCTCCAATGATAGGTGGCTTATTATCAAATTGTTTTAGGTTCTCATAGCCCCATAAACACATATATAACTTAGGATGACTAGTGATAGGTAACTCAAGTAGTTAATTCCTTGTCTTGTTGGGTAAGAGGTTGCCAATTTGGATCATACTTAAGGCATCATTACATTCCTCTATAATTCTTCTAATGTGTCATGCTATACATATAGACAAATTAAGTTAAGTTTCCACAATTTCCTTTTCCTTTTCTTATAACTTAGTACTACCCATTGGAATTGAATCTATAACTTGAAGTTTTTAAATCAAGAGTCTTACCAATAAGCTAACACTCCACTGTTTCCAATTTGAGCTTTATAGGAGGTGTGTTGGAACTTTGAAATAAGTGTAATATAGGTACACCCCAAGATGTATAGTACAATTAAAATTTTAGAATTTAGCATTGCCCACTAGATTAAACCCATGACTTGAAGCTTTCAAATCAATCTTACCACTAGGCTAACACCTCCTTGGTGCTACATATGAGGGTGTTGGAACCCAAAATAATTAAAACCTATGTAGACCGCAAGATTTATAAAAGTTTATAATTCAGTGCTACCTCATAGAATCAAACCTATGATCTAGGATTACTAGGTCATGACCTGTTCCTCTAGGCTAACACCTCATTGTTAGATTGAAATAATTGTAACATAAGTTTACCTTGAGATATATAACTTAAGATTGCCCATTACAATCAAACCCGTGACTTAGAACTTCAAATCAAGAGTCTTACCATTAGACAACATTATACTTTTGGTGAAAGGATGGTGCCTTAAGTGTAACTTGAATTTGCAAATGATTACATAGAAAATAACTAGCTTATTAGTTGAGTTTTAATGTCATGGGCGAAGTTAAAATCATATGTAACAATAATAAGGTGTTAGCCTAATGTTATAGGTCTTGGCCAGTGATAAAATTCTATAAATTTTGGGGTATACCTATGTTTCAATTATTTTGGATTCCAACATCTCTTTTCAATTATTTCAATTCCAACACCTCCATAAAATTCAAATGTGATAGTGCACATGATTTATTTTTCATTTTAACATATAAAAGCATGCATTTTTAGAGGTTGCTTCATCTCTTATTTTTTATTTGTGTCAAACTCTTGATTCTACTCATTAACATCATTTACTTTGAGTTCATGAATTCGCGCAACAACTAAAGTTAAATGCTCGAACTATTTCACTTCCCTACGAGGCTTTAAAATATCTCATGCGAGAACACAAGAATCATTATCACGCTGATTTCATGTTCCAAAAGGTTAAACATCCATGATGGGGAAGAGCGCACAAGGGGTATTATTGATGCATAGAAAGCATAACTGCTAAAACGGGCTGGGCTTGGCTTGGTGCAAATTGGCAGGTGCCAAGAGGGATAATAAGAAGAAGAATAAGGGCAGGGATCTTATATTTGCCAGTTGGGGATGTTGGGTGACCTATTTATAAGGAAACGCAACACCTTCTGTCATTTTCTTTACTGTTTCCCTTCTGGCTGCTGCAACTCATCTTACAGGAACAGAAGGAACGAAAGCGAAAAACACGTCCATCCGTCCATCCAAGCACAAAACGCATCACAAGCAGTGGATTCTTCTTCTGCTGTGACTTTCCTTGTGGTTTTGCTTGCTCGCTCTCTCCATCCATCTGGGTCTTCATCGAAATTGAAACCCTGATGCACAGAAACCTACTCTGTTTCTGAGTACAACACAGCCACTGTCGGTTGAGGTTGAGATCCGTCCCATTACTCAATTTTGCAGCAAATCCGGCGATTCTTGTTTTGTAACAACATTATTGTTTTTCTGACGGCTCTTCTGTAATCTGGGCAGAAATGGTTGCAGATTTTTTTCTTTTTGGGAAGCAACGCGATCGTTTGAATTTGGGAACCCAAATTTTGCCCTAATTTTCTTGGCAGACTGTGCTCTAGTGGGTTGGGTTCAGGCATCACAGTTGGAAAACCCACCCGGGATTTCCAAGAATTGGGTTTGTGCAGAATAAGGTTTTCGGAATGAAAATTGGCCTCGCTTCGCAATGTTTGGGAGAATGCAGTTTTAGAGGTGAGTCTGTGCATGGCAAGGGCGGGCAAGTGGGGGCTGTTGGGAAGTGTTAGAAGAACGCGAAGGCGACCCACTCTGCTGTTACGCCTTCTGCTGTTCATGCAAACGATTGATTGATTGATGCCCTCACAGCAGCAGCAGCAGAGGAAATTTGAGAAGAAAATTTTCTGAATTTTTTCCATATTTCTTAACTGTACAATTTCGTTCTCGGTTGTGATCAAGTTCTGCCGTAATGGAATTTCAACTTTCACAATATAGATGAAGTTCTTTTTGCAAGTGGGTGTGAACCGTACAGAACACAACTGCTGATTTCAATATATCAGGTGATCATTCATGCCTGTATAGGAAATTTCATGTTTTCCGACAAAAAATCTTGTTGTTGAAGTAAACTTACAATTGCATGATAATACCCGTTTTGTCAGGTTTTTACTTTCCCGGTATGGCTGCATCATGGGGATTTTTAATTAAATGAAGTGACTATTTGATGCTAGAACTGTGATCAAAGTGCTGTTCTGTCCATTATTTATTCGAGGGATGTAGTAAGATTGGATCATCATTTTTCAAGCAGTGTTTGGAGTGGTCTTTGAGCTCAAGCAAAGTACTCCTAGGAAATATAAAAATTGATTCAAAAAACAAACAACCAGAACATTGGAACACGTTACTTACATCACTGTTTTGTTCAGGTGCATTTAATCAAGTTTTGCTTGAAATTTAAAATGCAGAACTAGTTTTCTGTTTTTGTTTGTAGTCCAAACTGTAGATCTCTTTCTACATTGCTGAAACTATTATTTTATTTCTCCTAGGGAGTTTCAGACTGACAGTTGGAGGCTGGAATTGTTTAGTTGGGTTGATACCTATATGCAAATGCAGTGATATGATTCATGATTCAGAGTGGTGTGTTAGTTCAGCACCACAGTTGCTTGGAAATTATTGCGACTTAGGTTTCCCTCTTCTTATTGCCAAGAGGGGTTCATTCAACAGGATGTCACGTTGCTTTCCATTTCCACCTCCAGGATATGTGAAGAAGCTAAAAACTGATGCTTTGGAATTATCAGAGTTGTCAGCCAAGGTTTGTGATTTTGTTTCAATTTTGTTGATAAAATGCCAACCTTTTAGTGACATGATATTATAAAGATTGCAGGAGTCGAAAATATCTTCTATAAAATTTGCTGGCTGAAAAATAGAACATCTCACCAGCGTTTACTTTCTTAGAACTCATTACCACAATGCTTATACGACAATATTGGAAAACACTTTCAACTCTCTAAATTGTATCGCATTACTTGCATTTTTTTTTAAAAAAATTCTGATCTAGTCCTTTAAATACTTCTGTATTAGTCTTCAGTCATCAGATCACCTTATTTTATGCTTGTTTACTAGCCATTAGTTTCCAATTATGATTCAGTCGTTTAAATCCCTCAGTTTTAGCTTTCAACTTTCACATTATCTTATTTTATGGTTTTTAGACTTTATCCAATTCATAGAAAATGTTTTCATTTTTTTCAATTCTTTTAGAAAAATTGTAGAAAGTTATCCGAGTAAGAAGGTTTTGAATCAAAATAAATAACTAAATCTACATTTTTTTAAGATCAAGGAAACATGAAAATACATGGGAGAAAATTAAATCTACAATTTCTTACATGACTGTCGTAGATGAATATTTGTGCATGCAGGAAGCTTATGCATGAGTTGTAATCAGTGGAAGCATTGTGTTTACATAAACAATTAAATTTGTGACCATGTAGGTCTCTATGAATGTGATATTTGCTTGAGCTTATAATGAATGATTTTATTAAATGTACATGTACAGCATATGTTATTTTTGCTTTTTTTCTGTTTCTAGTAATATGGTAGTACTTCTCTTATTGATATCTTGGTTTTATATGTTCCTTTTTTCTATACAGCCTTGCATCATTTTGGGGTACAATTAAGATATTAACAGTGGGTTATTGTGGTATTTAATTTTTGTAATAACAGTAGACTCTAGATTTCTTGACAAGGTGGTTAGTTGAAGACGTATAATCAAAGGTGGGTCAGTGGTTCAGGAGGTGTAACTGTTGGTTACGGCTTGTGTCTTACTTCCTACTGGTTATGGGTTGAATCTCAAGATGTACAGAAATTGGTTACAATAGAATAGTTAACACTGAAGTGCTTCAACATGTCCTTAGGGTCTTTACATGGGTGTAATTTAAACAGTTCAAATGAGCTTAGCTCAGCCTTTTTTGACATATAGGATTTCAATTTTTTTATTAATAAAATGAAATGATCATTTAACAATGGAAGTGTTCTTCAATATGGCTTGGGTGCTTAAGGTCCCCCAAGTCCTCAAATGATGTGGATGCTTAGTTAAGACAATACTAGAAGTACCAGATAGCTTGGTTACTACAGACAGGACTAGGATACATTGTTAAGTGAAATGTGATTTGTTGAAGTCATTCACCTAGGGTGTGTGAAAAGAATTCAATAAATGCAATACAAGTTTGGTGTTAAAAAAATCGCTCTCAAGGTGTCATTTGATCAGAAATCCACTACCTCATTTATTAATTAATTCTTAGATACATCCAAAAACAATGATAGTTTTTCTTATCCAAAAGGAATTGATTAGTACCCATTTCAATTTTTGTGTAACCTTGAATAACAGGAAATGAAAAAATAGATGGTTAATAATGACTATGTGATTGATTTAACATGCTAAAAAATTCTCCTGCTGAAAACCAATTTCACTTGTTTAACCTAATATACTAATAAACACAAGATAGAAGTTAATATTCCTAATAGCCAAAATATCAATTCCAGCATGCTATGCATAGTTAATCCACAAGCAATAAGATGTTGCTTTGCTAGAAATGCCTTCTGATACTGTTACATAATTTTAATACAGTCTTGCAAACGTTATCACATAAAATTAATCTATTATGCAATATTTTCTAGCGCAATATTTTAGTATAATTTTCACAGCACTATGAAACAAAATCTAGTGAACTGATAAAGGTAAAAATTCTAAGGGTTAGGACTAACCATAGTGCAACATAGACGTGTGAAATTGTTTATCTCTAGAACACATGCTTTTCACCTTTCTTGTAATTAGACCGAGTATAAGAATCAGAGAGCTCTCATTGGTAAATCATTTATAATTCCAGTATTACAATGCTAAAACTCTTTAAAAGCAAATGATAATAGATTGAAAACTTAATAACAAACTTTCACACGTAGTTAACATCCTTTTCATTTAATGTTTATGTTTATTGACAATGCCAGCAGACATCTGTTTCATGGAGGATACTTCCAATAGAAGAGTCATGGCTTTGAAAGGCCATACAATATAGTGAATGTTAGAAGTCAATACGTCTCCAAGAAATTAGGTTTCAAACCATACATCCCTCAGGTGTGCCCCTATGAGCTCTAAACTTATTCTAAGTAATTTGATAGATTCATTTAATTTTGCTCCAGTGTCAGTGAGACAGAGCTTAATTGATTAGAACATGTAACTTGTAGACAAGCTATAGGTTATATTCCAATGACTTATGTTGATTTGCATGCCATTTGGGTGTGCAGAAAAAATATACATTGAAGGGCATTAGGCAGATAACCAACTTAAAAAATTATCATCAAATAATCTATCTACCAGTACAGGGTACCCCATGTTGTTGGGATTAAGGTGGCCGATGATACATTGAGTTTTGCTTCATTGAGTTTTGCTTCATTAAGTTTTACAAAGAGGACCCATTATTTGGATGGATGGTAATGTGCTTGTTTCTCAAGTTCAAAGACATGCATTCGAGCCTAGGTGCAGCTACAAAAAGAGTTTAGGCTTTCACTTGTCTACTTACCCTTATGGGACTTGCTTGGCAAGGTGGGCATTAAGGCTCTGTTGATGATCCTTTGTTATCATTAAGTTTTATACAGAGTGGCCAGTGTAGCATGGAATAAACACCACACCTTGGTTTTGCAAAAATTGTGGCAAATTTGAGCACTGCATATAAGCAATGTGATAGACTTAAAACTTTTCCGGCATTGCATGATTCATGATGGTATTAGTGCATGTGTATACAGGCGTTCACATGTATATAGTTTTTAAATTTTCTGATCTTTGGAAGCTAGATTTCTTTATCATGATTTCTATCATGCCAGGAGGCCTGCATCTTACTAGCAAGATCTGTGTGAGCATTGTGTTTATTCATACATTTTAAGTTGTATGGATGTTTATTGCATAATTTCATACATTTTGTTACCTAAATCTGTGGTATGTGTAAATTATTTGATTTAGAATACCTTGCAGTGGGGTTTTGAGGAGTATAGTTTCTAGGTGAAATGTTGGGGCTATCAAATATTTCTAGTAAGTAGCTAAAATAAAGAAAACATTGTATTGTGTTTTTTTCATTTTATTTTCTTTGAAAATAGCATTATAGGCATGCATAATAGTGAATTCTTTTGGTATGTTTTCTTTAGTTAGATTTGCTTAGAATATTATGATGTATCTAATTTGTTGTAGGACATGTTAAACCAAGAATATTGGAATGCTTTAATTTAATAGTTTGTTGTGGCAACTATTCCTGACAACATGTGTTATGTGTTAACCTTGTAGTTTTTTTTTTCTTTGGTCCTTTTTAGTTTCATTAACTAATTTTCTTGTTTAAATTTACAGGATGAAAAGTCCAAGGACAAGAAAGAAAAGAAAGAGAAAAAAGATAAAGAGAAAAAGGACAAAGAGAAAAAGGATAAAGAGAAGAAGGACAAAGATAGGAAAGAGAAGGAGAGGAGCAAGGATAAGCACAAAAAAAGAGACCACAGTGATAAAAATAAAGATAAGGCTTCTACCAGTGATGTGGTTAAGGGTGGCTCTAAGGAGAGCACCTCAGATGAAAAAAAAGTGGCTGATAAACATCTAAGGCAGTTATGTAGCAACAATGAAACTAAAACTGGAGACAAGGAGAGACCAAAGTCTGATGCAACTATGGTGGAAAAACACAAGCTTAAAGTTAATGACGTTCACGATAAGGCTGATGAAAGTTATACATTGAAAGATAAGGATGAATTAAGGGTGAAAAATAAAAGTACGGATGAATTAAGGGTGGGAGACAAAGAGAAGCTTCTAGAACAGAAGATAGGCTCCAAAGAAGAGTTTAGAAATCACGATAAAGATGGAACACGATTTGAATTGAATAAAAGGGGTCAAGTCCAGGATCAAGATGACAAGAAAGTTTTAAACAGTTTGAACAAAGAGAAAAATAGTGAGCAGAAAAGAGAGGATAAGAAGAAAGAGAAGTCTAAAGAGGAAAGGGAAGAAAAGAAAAACAGAGATAAGGAGCATGAAAAAGTTAAGAAGGAAGGAGAGAAGGAGAAGAGTAAAGAAAAAGATCGTGATAAAGAAATATCAAAATCTAAAGAGCAACTTAAACAGAAGAGTGGTGATAGGGATAGAGGGAAAGAGAAGGATGACAATAAGGATAGTGGTAAAGACAAGGATGGGGATTTGGAACAGAAGAATGGCATTAAGGATACGAGGAAAGAGAAGAATGTGGATTTGGATAGACAAAGAGAGAAAGATAAAGATGGAAATGTGACAAAACAACTGAAGTCCAATTACAATGATAAAGGCAGTGTTAACCACATGGAATTAGCGAAACCGGATGACACTGTTAGCAGGAAAAGAAAAGACATTGACAGCAATGGAGATTTACATGGTGCGTGGTTATGTTTTTATGTGTTCTTCCTTGCAGGAAAGTCATAGATCCTTGTTTCTGCACATATTTCTTCTCATTACTCATGAAAAATCTCTACCAAACTTCCAGAGTATCTTTAAGGCTTTGCTGTGAAAGCAAAATAAACATTGGTCTGCCGAACATTTATATATTTATTTATATTGATATTTTAATATCTGTAAATTATGCTTGATTTCTTCCTGCCTGTGCTTACAGATAATTATAAGAGGTCCAGTAAAGTTCTTCGAAGTGCTGCTGACTCCTCAATAATACAGAATGGTAGATCAGGGCATGGGATTAAGGATCCTGTCATTCCATCTGCATCTGAAATGAATAATGATGAAACAAATCACACCATGGAGTCATGTATTAACATCAGTAGAGGTAAAGAGACCAATGGGAAACTAGAAAACCAGTTATCCCCGATCTCTACGAAGTCCCAGTTAACGAGTCAAACAGAAGTGGGTTGCAATGGCCCTTTAAGGGATAGTCCTGAAAATGATTGGCAAGATTCAACATCTTTGTTAAATTTTCCTGTGCAAGAACCTTGGTCAGATTTTGATGATCAGAGTTGGCTTTTCGGTAATAATAATTCTGACACCAAACCAAAAGCAGTTGCAATGGAAATTGATAAGCCAGATACAAGAGTATGGTCAGAGGCCGTTCATATAGATTCAGTAGACATTCATGCCTTACCTTTTGTCATCCCATACTGAAATTGGGTTATATTAACCTTGCAAGTTTCCATGATGAGATGAGCATTCTGAAGAATCATGTCCATTTTGGATATCAAATCTTAATCATATCCATTTTGGGTATGACGTCTTACCTTTTAAAAGTATACATGCAACCTCATCTGGGAACTTAATATCATGCGCAAACTTTAATTCTTTGCTTATCTTTCAGGGTTGTGGATTATGTAAGGTTTTTAATTCAACCTTCACACGAGCATCTGTAGTAGTTTTTTGTAACTATTGGAAGATTTTCTGCAGTAAGCTACTCAACCCCACTAAAAACTATTGTCATGCCAGAGTATGGTCAACCTAGTCAACATAGTTCATCTGACATGTGAGTGTATTTTAGTCGTCTTGGTGATCCTGTGTGAGACAGGTCGCTCAATTTTGATTTTGTAATTTATATGATGCCAAGGAAATATTAATGAAATTCCATTGAGAATCCCAGATTCTTTTCTACCTTACATAAAGAGAGAAATTTATAAACGTTGCTTCCAAATGTTGTCAGATGCATTGGTATTTCAGCTTTTGAAGCATTTTCCTGGTATGAATTTGTTCTTCCATTGCTACCGTTGTATATTCCCTGTTGAAGGGTTTGGGAAATTGATGTCTTACCAAACTGCCATTTGGCATTCGTTCATCAATCATGCGTAGCGGGTCTATAGTACCGCACAATCAACAGGAAGAACAGTTGCAAAAATTCAATAGAAGCTCGAAGTATTTTTGAGGGTGAATTCGTCATCTTACATAGATGACTATGTATTTTATTTTACAAAAAATAAAGTTATTCATATGCTGAACCATATCGGATCTTTCGGAATCTGATTCTTGCGATGGTGGACGTTTTTATTAGTTTGATCAATATAAGGTTCCTGAAGAGCCTATTGGTTAAGGGAAAATGCTATTTTCTTAGCTAGAGTTGGCTTGTGATGTAAGTTGTTGAAACATTATTACCCGGATGCGTTTCAGATTGTAACCGAAGATCAGTTGCGGGCTTCTGATTCTTCCTGTTTACTTTTTGGCCCATCGAACTGTGGTTATTTCCAATTTTTTCACGTTAGTACAGAACAATTCAAAAATTGCATCGATTGTCCTGCTATCTTTAAAATTCTACCCAATTGGTTTCTTTTCCCGAGTTATTGCTTCCGTGGTCATTCTCGGATTTTGTTTAGCTAAACACGAAATCTAAACTGTCACTTAAAATGTATAAATCCGTCATAATATATACGCAACACAGCAAATCATGCACGGAAAATTAAAATCCAACTATTAATGGGTGAATAGTTACCACATGAATGGATTAATGTGTTCCATAGGTTGGATCTTTAAAACATATCAGATGGAAATGTTAGTTTCATAAAATTAGAAATGGAATTCTATTAAACAAAAATTTTTGTTTCTTAATTGTTTATTAGTTGACATCCTGAGTTCATTGTTAATGAATTATGAGAACCATGAGTTACGCGTGACTGTTAAACTGCTATACAACACGGTTGTGTTGAAACATTAGCATACTTTAGTACGAAAAATTGCGAAAAGTCTTGGTCTTAACTTAGTGGGGAAAAAAAAAGAAAAAGAAAAAAAGAGAGAATAGCAACAATATGTTGATGAAAAATTGTATTACAACAATATTTTTGGTGAATACGAAGGATAAGAAGATGAATACAAATATTATGAATTTGTAATGATGGTGTGACTTGTAAGATATAATAAAACAAAACCTTTTTGAAGGATAGTTGAGAATTTTTAACAAATTACTACAATTCTAAAAATGTCTAAAAATGTCTAGGAAGAGTGAATTTGTAGATGTAATGAATTAAAAAAATTATTTCATTTTGTATAATGAACATATCAAATTAGGAGCTTCTAAACAGATGTGGCTTCATCAATAAACCTCGATGAAGGAAGTGCCAAAGAAAATAAACCTTGATGAATGAAGTACCAAAGAAAATGTAATAGAAGTGGCAAGTGCCCATCAATAAACCTCAATGAATGAAGTATTAAAGAGAATGTCTAACCCTTAGAGGTATGGGTGATTTTCAAATACTTTGAATTCTCTTCTTATAGAGTAGCATAGTGTGATTAACTTCCCATATCTAATTAAATTTAGGCTAAATAGTACTATTTTCACTAATCACTATAAATAGATGTAACTCTTCATAGAGATGATTGGTGAAAAAAAAAAAAAAAACTCATGTAGCCGACCCCCATTTTGTTGGGATAAGGCAAGGATAATGATGATGACAACGACGGCTATAAATAGATGTTTAGTATTGAAGGAGAGAACTAAACAATCATCATATTATAATAGTAATTCATATTTCACAAAATTGTTTGTGTTTGGTCTAACTATTATGCATTTAGTTTGTAAGGTTTGTTTATATATATGTAAACTCACAAATTCATCTCAATAGTGCACAAAATGTTGTGGAGAGTCATGAATATTTGTGATGACTTATTTGTGATATGTGTATAAATCAACAAGAGATTGTGTAAAAAGTGAAGAAAAAGTACAAGGCAAAAGATTTCTAAATTGGAACATAAGACCAAAAGGTTAGGAAAAAGGTGTTCACAAGTAAAAGAAAAGTATGCACAGGAAAACTTGTAACTCATAGTGTATTCAAAGATTTGATTATATCTAATCATGATTTTAGATTAGATGATGATAAAAAAAGATAGTAAAGCAACATGGCTCCTAAATTATTATTCGAATATCATTGAATAAGTATTTAGATAAGTTGTTAATAGTGATACTTCTATTAAGGTATGGGAACATTAGAAGTAATGTTTGAACAATTGGATGATGCTAAGAAGGAACATGTCCTTGTAAAATTACAAACATTAAAAAATGAAGCTTGATGAAGTTGATTTTAAAAGATGTCATTCAACTTAAGGCTAATAAAATATACTGTTGGGAAATACTATCATAGCTCTTATCTTGGAATTGATGAAATAAAAAATTCATGCAAAGGGATGCATATATAAAGATGCATTTATGTAGTTGTATATACATAGCTACTTTTACGCTACTATGTATACACACCTATCTATATGTAGCCATTATTGCGTGAATATATTTATCTAGATGAATTGACTATATGTATGCAATGTGTGATACTCGAAATCATTAGTTTTTAGTTGGTTGTAGCAAAACTATTATAGTATGTTTTCAACATTTCTAGCAATTTGGGTAGTGTCTACAATGTGTATTTGAGTTAGTTGATAGAGTCATGATTCCATAGTTAACCCTGAAAGTAACTATGTTAAGCACTAAAGATCAAGATTGACTTCCAATACATTGGAACATTTTGATCTTAGTTAAATTTACATTATTGGATATTTATATTTCACTCAATTTATATTTCAAAACATTATTAATATTAGTTAGGATAATGTTTACTTTTATATTTGTTGTTAATACTATGGAATAGGTACACAAATACTTTGAGGACTCACTTGTCTAACTTGGTTCACCTAATAATTAGTGTGCATGATGGAAAGTTATCAAACTGGATACTCATTATTCTTAGGATTCTATTTTTTTGTTGTCTTTACTAGCTTATTAGTTAATTGAGTAGTTGATAATTTTCCTTGTTAGTATATTTTATGAGAAGGATAAAAATGATAATAAATAATACATTGACCATATGCCTCGATTGCTCATAAACATACACCATGTGATAAGTACAAGTCAAGTTGGGAAAACAATGACCTAGGATCTTGTGTTGCTCTATTATATGTATAACCTATTTATTTGTATGGTTGGCTAATAAGACAATGTGTCACTCATCATTTGGTATTGTTGCTAGGCAAAATGCTAGTTGTCTAGTAGTAGTACTTTTACACAATTGCTATAGGTAAAATTAAAGACATAATTCTACTATTATTATATTGTATTAGTAATAACACATAATAATTATGTTAGAAACAGTGTAAATGTATACCTCCTAACTCCTCCATCTCCATTTCCTTTGATGTTAAGTAGAGTAAGAAGTAGTGATTGTCTTTATTCTGATATTGGTATATTTACTTTGATGTATTAGGAGTTATAAGTGTTTTTGTTTGAAGAAAAAGGATCTTAGAAGGCTAGGGATTGAAAAAATTGTTGAAAAGAGTGAGAAGGGGCGAAGAGCCTTCATATGTTAGCTATGCTCCAAGAGGTAAAATCCTCCACAAAAAAGTATAAATAGGGGTGAACCCCTCCCATTTGCATTTTGAGTTAAAGTCAATCGAATATCTTCCTTCAATTCTTGAGTGTTGTGCAAGCTTTGTGTGCTTGGGGAAGCTCTCACTTTTTCTCTTTTTTCTTCTTGTATTCTTGCAGCGTGGCTCTTTTAATTTGATGAGTGAATCCCCTTCATGGGTTCTTCTCCCAAGCTCTCACAAGCATTTCTCTCATAATCTCTTACATGTTCATGCATCCTTACATGTTTCTTGCATGCATGTTTTAATTTCATGTTCTCACAAGTGTATGAAGTTAATTACATGCTTACTCATGCTAGTAACAAGGAATTGAAGAATTTAGAGGGTTTTATATTCTATTTCATGGGATTCACTTTCCATTTGCAGATTTAATCTAACTTCTTTCTTGTTTCATGTTCCTGTTGAAGGGTTTCAAATCCTCCTATTTTAATTTCATGTTAAAGTTCATGGAACTCTTTACATGAGCTTGCTTCTTTAGCTTGTGAAAATTCTTTATTATGTTTCTAAAAGCATTTGAAGTGAGTTAAGTAAAGATTTAAGAGTTCTTGCATGTTTATATGGGTTTTGTAACACCCCTATTAATTATCTATAAAATCCTATAAATGACTAATAGAAATGCTATGAAACCCTAAGGATTTAGATTTAACCTTTACTTACTAATTTAGGAAGAAGCTGTAAAATAAATAAAAATTAGCAATTAGAAGCATAAATATAGTAGAGCAACACAAGGCATCAAAATTTCTTACTAGTTGCACAAATAATTAAATAAAATTAATTTAAATAAAAAAATAGCATAACCACAAAAATGTAAATGTTGAAAAATAGAATAGATTACATAATTAAAATGCATGCAAAAATATGTTTCTAATGATACTTGTTTCATCCTAATTAGATATCTAGAAATAAAGATATTCATGTTTAAAATTTATCAAATTAAATAATAAAAATAAAACTAATAATTAATAAAATAATATATTTTTTTCAAACACAACACATGCCAAAATAAAAAATGATCTTTGCAATGTCATGATTCAAATGGCATGGAAGGTAATTTCATATATATCATCCTTTATTATTTAGTCACAAAAATAAGTACATGACTCAAATATCCAGAAAGTATACAAGGTCTCTATTTTACAAAAATACAAAATATAAAAA
>MNCI01008572.1:697921-709076 GCA_015680685.1 Gnetum montanum
TTAGTCTACGGAGTTCAATTGGATCGTGCGTGCTACGCTCGTTTCATATGGTTGAGTGTAGGGGTACCTCGCCACTCATCAACTACCAATTGAGTAAACTTAATCACATATATGTAATTTTTATATGTTTCAAATCCAAAAGATTTCCAAAATAGTCACAAGTCCATAATAGCCAACATTTCACAAAACGTTTTGCAATATCCCACTTATATTAATGACTAATCCAAAATAATCTATCAAATAAAACAAGTTGGATAAAGTTTTTACATATTCTAAAGATTTATTGAAAGACAAAAACTAATTCTCTAAAAAATTACAATACCAATTTCCATATAAAAACAAGCCTAAATTGACAAAAATTCGGTAGAGTCTTGCATAGTAATTAAAATCATAAAAGAATAATGATGAATTATGAAGTAGAAAAGAAGAATAGCCACATGTGAACGAAAGTAAAATAAACTTCCTTACATTATTGCAAGGCCTTTTAAAATCTTCTTATTGGTTTCCTTAACCATCCAAATGCCCATAATATATTTTATTTCTCTTTACTTCTACAAGCTAGAAACCTTATATAAACTACAACTAAAATAGAAAATATATTTATAAATCATAGAATCACATGTAGGATGATAGGTGAGCTTGATACATGTATAGAAATAGAAGAAACAAGCTTGGAATGATGGAAACTAGGTTGAAAATGACTTTGAATGAAAGAATCTAGATAGAAAATTGTTTTTGTCTGAAGAAACATGACAAAAAATTGGTTTTTTTTTCTAGAAAAACAAAGAAATGCAAGGCAGAGAAGTGGTGGTGAATGGAAATGACCTATGTTATACTTTATATATGTTTTTTTTCTTTATACTTTTACCTTCATTTCTATATAATTGCTATAAATTATTGTATATACTTTACATGTATTCTTTTCATGTGAACATGAATTTTTTAAAACCATCTTACTTTTAAATTTTATTTTTTTAAATTAAAATTTTTAATAAATATTTTTTCATAAGTTCATTTTTTATTTTCATTTTTCATTAATACTTTCAAGGTTCAAATACTAATAACAAGCATATATAGACTCCAAATTAAATTTCATTTAAATTTATTAGATTCTTATTAAGTGTACTAACTGTTCACATATTGAAATCATATCAATGCAACATTCATCATAGCTATATAACTCATATGCCAAATTTTTTGTGGGATTTCTAGCAAATCAAAAAAGTGATATCTCAATAATTGTAATTTCAATTATAGTGAACCAAGGATAAAAACTAGCATTTTTGAATGTCCTCAACACATTGGTAAGGTTAGATTCTAGGTAAGATACCATTCTAATACTTAACAAAGTTGATTTATACTATATTTAATTATAATTAAATATAAACTCAAAATTCTAGTTTAATGAGAAAAAGTGATGGGTATTGCTTGGGTAGGTTCATGGTTTAAAATACTCTATAAATAGAGTATTATATAATCACACATGCATAATAAGAATAAAATATACATAAGTAAATGTGTATAATAAGGACTAAATATGCATAATTGAAGATGTGTAAAGAATAAAATATGTATAGTTAAATACTTGTAAAGATATGATGACTAATAGAAAGAAAAAATTCTAGGGATAATTAGATTTCAATATTTAATTATAAAATATATAGAAGGTCCATGATTGAGCTCCAATAGTAGTAAAAGAAAAGGATACAAAAATTTAACAAAATGCTTTAACAAGTAGATTATATTCACTTATTTAGAATAATAGCAACAATAATAACATTAAGAATAATAATAACAAATACAGTAACTACAATAATATAATCCTATAATTTAGTCAATAGCATTAGAACTATCCTATTGAAATACACCTGATAGCATTAAATAATTAAACACATGCATTAAATTAAATAATTAAACCCATGAAAATTTTAGATTGTGATAGTTTTGTGCATTTTTCATACATATGTTGAATTTAAGGCTCATTTGATGTTGATCTTTCAATTCAAGCTTACCTCACCATGTTTAGAGGTTGTGTAGCATGTTCCCAATCTCTATTATTAGGTTTAGAGCCTTATATTTGCTCATATTTCTCTTGAATGTTTGTTTTAGCACTATTCTCTATTTTCTATAGAACCACAACTTCATCATGACTCATGGTGAGTAACCACAATCTCACCATGACCTATGATCAAAGATCATGACTTGTGGTTCATTCATGAACAAATATTTCTTTAGTTCCATGGCTCATGATCCACTTGTAGGACCAAATTTGAAGTAAATGAGGTATCATGCAGGCTAAAACATACATTATGATTTGACCATGACTCTTGGCTAGCTTGTGGTTTGCTTAGAGTTCATTTTTCTCTATTTTAGATAGATCACATCCTGTGGCATATTTATGGTATAGTGTCATGACTTGACCATAGCTTATGGTAAGCCACAATGACCCTTGGTAAAATACCATGACTTATGAAATTGTAGGCCATGACTTCTCTATTATGGTAAATTTTTAGTGGCCAAAATTAACTCTAACAAATTTGAAATTTCTATTGTAACTTGTTCAAAGGGACCTTATTTCATTGCTTACATTTGATAAATAGTAATTGACATGGATTCCTCTCACATATCTTAAAGCCTTAAATCAAGTAGAAATAAGGAGAGAATCCAAGTTGGTAAGAGAATTACATGAAAAAACAATAACAAGTCCAAATCACTTATGCTCATGATGATTTATTCTATCTTGAATTTATACTTGTATACTGTTGACCTTTTGGTATGTCAAAACCTTAAGAAAAATGGAGAACAAAGGATGTTTTTTGTGATGTTGTATTTACAGAACAAGAATAAGAACTCCACATCATGGATGAGGACTCAAGGAAGCATGGCTATCCAAGTAAAAGGCTTTATAGGAAAAATGGGAGCATGAACAAGCATGGTTGAATACTTCATAGGAAAAATGAGAGCATGAATATTAATGCTTAAAGATGAAGGCTACAAATCAGATGAAGATGCTTCAATGATTGAGGGGAAGCTTTGAGAATCAAAGTTCAAAAGCTAAGAAGATGTCTCCTAGAATCATAAGACATCTTGGCCAAGGTGGAGCACATGTAGAGAAGATGTATCCCAAAAATAGGAGATGTCTCCTATTAGGAGAAGACATCTCCTATATGTAGAAGACATCTTGGCCAAAGTGGAGGACATCCATAGAAAACGTCTTTGAAAAATAGGAGATGTTTCCTTCCAAGAGAAGATGTCTCCATTTCATAAGAGATGTCTCCCCAAAATTGAAGTTAATTTTAGAGAGATGTCCAAATATTGAAGGAGACATCTAAACTAGTCATTAGATAGCTATTGCATGAATTTTGAGGTGATTTTAGAAAATTCAAGGCTATAAAAAAGACTTCATTCTCTTGGATATTGGCCAAGTATTGAACAAGCATTATGACTATCAATTCAATCACTGTATATTATACTTGTGTACTTCAGTTGTTAAATCATTTGCTTGATTGTATTGTATTATACCTCAAAGTAAAAGGACTTTTAAATTAGTTACATTCTATCCCTGTGATTATTTTTCTTTTGTTGTTGGCTTGCTGGGGTTGATGTGCTTCTTGTGAGAAGACATTGTGATTGAGATTGTTAGGATCCTATGGGATCAAGTGTTTGTGTAGTGTCAAAACACTATGGATCAGAGCTTAATTTGTAAAGGTTGTGGGATACTAGAAACCACACTCTAATCTTGTTGGAACCTTGCGGGGTTGAGTGGTTTTATAGTGATGAAACACTCCATAGCAGAGCTTAGAGCTTGTACAGGGTGTGGTACCCTTAAAACCATATTTTGAGCTTGTTGGGACCTTGCAGGCTTGAGAGATTTTGTAGAAACAAGACTCTTTGTTGCGGAGCTCAAATATTGTAAAGGCTTTGGTATCATCTAAAGCACATCTTTGAAGAAAAAAATTCTAGAGGTATGAATAGATTTTACCCTCCAAGTGTGAATGTACCCAAGTTGGGGAACCATGTAAAGTTTTGTGTGTTTGTATGGTTGGTGCAAGTTTATTTTGGTGAACTTATTCAACCCCCTTTCTAAGTTCTTAATTCTCAAGTGGCATCAAAGCCTAGTACTCTTGTTTTTTAGTGTAACAACTTAAGAGTGAACCATGGAAGGAGGATCATACACCAAGTTACCAATGTGTAGTAGGATCACCTTTACATGTTGGAAGACTTAAATGCAAAAATTCTTTAAGTACATGAGGTTCATAGTTTTGGTATTCATCTTGGATGGATGCACTAAACTCATTAGTATCATTTTGGGTAGCAAAGGTAAGAGTAGAGGTAAGAAATCTAAACTTTCAAATTTTGATAATTTTTCTATGGAATGCTGGATATGTGGTGGAAGAGGCCATATGACCTTTGAATGTCCCTATGCTTATAGGTTTTAAGAGAAAGAGTATAGTGAAGAAAGGGGAAGAAGTAACATGCATACAAGCTAGGATGAAAAAGAGGAATCAACTCAAGAAGATAAAAAGGCAAAAAAAAAAAAAAAATATTTGCTCTAGCTGGGATGATGGAGACCAAAGCGAGGTGGATGATGATATAAAAGATTCACATCTTATTTGTATGGCTCTCACAAATGATGATGCTAGCACCTCAAATGATGAATTTGAAATTGAAGAAGATGTATAACTTCAATGGAGAGATTATATTTGTAATATTATTTAGCATTTTAATAGATTAGATGATTCCATGCTACAAACTTTACTAATGAGGAGTAGATTGGATCCTATAGTAGGAGGCTGTCACATTTCAAGAAAAAATTAAAGTTGCACAACCCTACCATCCTAATGTAGGGGAACATAGTATAAAAATACAAGTGAATCGAAAACATCATAGATGAAAGGGAAAGCACAATGTGGCATCAATAGTGTAGTTAGAATGTGTAGAAGATGAAGTATACAACGATAAAAGGTCTTATTATATTAAATCTACTTTACAAGAGTCTAAAAATGTGTTTGACCTCAATAAGAATGAGTTGAGGTATATGATACTTAGGTTTTTATTTAGAGTGCATCATACAAAGGATGAAGGAGATTGTAAACCTAAGGATCTTCATAGACTAAGGGCTCCTAGTGGAGAAGTAAATCATGACTATGAAAATTGTAGAGATAGATAAAGTTGACATGTCAACTTTGATGGTTACTCTCTATCTAATGAGTCTAAGACAAGTGAAAGAAGAATGGAAAGGAACCTAATGAGAAGAGTGGAAAGAAATGGATAAATAAAAATAAAAGAAGAAGATGGATGTAATAAGTTGAACTTAAAAATAGAAATTTTCATGTTGGATAGTGATGGTGAATTATTGTTTGCTATAAGGAACATGATTTAGATCATAGAGACTATGCACATTTTAGCTAGATATTAGAGTGACAATCATATTAAAAGACTTGGCATGAACAATATTCTATAGTTTGAGGGAGGCTATAACGCTAATTCATAGAACCATCTACAATTCTTCCATGATGCTTTCATCTTGTAGAGCATTAAAAATAAGTAGCAAAAGATGAAATTATTTTGTAGAACATTAATAAAATAAGTAGAGAATTGCTATGGATCATTAGAAAAAAATTATATTCAAAGGTGAAGTACTATGTTAGAGGTTTCAAATGAAATGTATCAAACATATACTTAAGTATTAAACCTAAGGAAAAAAATTTTTTGGGTGGAAGTAAGAAATGTAAAAGTTAATAGACATAGCCTTGGTTAAATAATACACTTCGCTTCATAGGTACTAGACCATGGATGTTTTTGAAAGGATAGACTACACCACATTGTTCATGCTATGGATTGAGAAACAAAACACTTAAGGTTCCTAGGATCTATATATAAGGGAAATTATTTGAATTAAAGCCCCATCACATTTAAAAATTAATTGATTTGGAGGAGTGAGAACTTTAAAAATAATAAGGTGTAAAGGAATTTAGTAGAGATTCATTACTTGGAAAGAAAGAGGCTAGAGTCTTTGATATGTATAAATATTTACTTTAAAAGGTGATTTAACAAAAGACCTTTTTGATCCAAGAATTACTAGTCAAAATATCAAAAAAGGTTAATAAAATGTGGAATTGTGTCAATGAAAAATTCAGAACCACATTGAAAATTATGGAGGATAGAAATAAGCAATTGAAAATAGAAAATATGAAGTAAAATCAAAATAAGAGAATAAAAAGGATCTCTATAGGCAAAAGGGAAAAACTAATATTGTTCAGGAGATGTCTAGTTGTGGATTAGAAATAGAAAATGACTATGATATATGTTAGTATGAGCATCCAAAATTACTTTGTATAATCATGTCTAACATGATTATTTTGGTATAAGAATAAGTTCCTATGATCTAGATTCAAAATTTGTTAAGAAGTAGATGATGAAAAGGTTTTCATATCCATAAGGCAACTCTAGGTAGTCCTATCATCAATAGTATTATTCAAGTAGCTTAGCCATAATAGTAGTACCAATGATAATGGCAAAATTCATAGTTGTGGCAGATGCACCACAATTGCAACAATATTTCTATCACCAATCTAATCCTTATGGGTATAATGTTTTAGCTCTTTTCTTATATAGGTCTTGTTACTCATGTCTCTCATTAGTATTATTTTTCTAATATCATTAACTAGCTATTCTATGTTCTTCATCACCATCATATGCTTCTCATTCATACTCAAACCCTCTACGTCTTTATTGTGCTCACTTTTACTAATCTCCTTTAGTAATTGAAGGCTTGGGGTGCTTCATTATTTCTACTTCATCAAGTTTAAGTGTTTCCATATTCCATGAGAATTTTAACTAGTATACATTAACTTCTACTTTGGTTTAGAGTCCTTGGTAGTGCTTCAAACAAAGAAAATTTTCATTCTACTTTGACATGTTACTCTTTAACATTTCTAATCCAATTTAACATTCCCTAGTAGTGATGATTCTAGTGATAGCCATTATTAGTGTTAGCGAATTGGTTCTAAAATCCATAAAATCAACTCCTTCAATGTCATCTATAGCTTCGATAGATACTCTAGTAGTTGTGACTGATGCTTATGATGATGGAACATAACTACCTTTGATTTGAACCTTGAAAATTATGTTACAAGTTTCATTGATGCTCCTATGTTAATGTTAACATTGGCGACAGTTATGGGTATTAATCATGTGAAGTTAGGATTGCTAATTTCAAATCATGATATTCTCAAAACCTTATCAAGCTATAAATACCAAACTTTCACATTCATTCTAGGATGAATTTTGAAGAAGAAAATAATTTCTTGAATTTAAATTTACATCTTAGCCTTTCTCCATCATTGATTAAGAGATTTAACATCAAGCCTTAGTAGCCTTTGACTATGCTTCATTAGGCCTATTTCAATATCTATGTCTATCCCTCTTAGATTCCATCTATACCTTGATTGATGTTCATATCCATAGGTGATGAGCGGTGAGTAGTCCCTAAGCACAACCATATGAATGACAAGTGTTGCACTAGCGATCTAATCAAATTCTATGGACTTTGACTCTTTAAATGCACAATTGCGAAGGTAGCAACTTAAGGACTTGTGTAAGTGCAAATATATGGTTAAGTGGCACACGATTTGTATTGATTTCATATTTTATTTGATTTAATCTAAGTGTGAGATAAAGTAATTAAGTTTGAATTAATCTAAGTACTCTCTAATACCTTAATCTATTTTCTAACATAAGCATATGGGCCCACCTTCTATACACATCTAGAATTGATTGAGAACACTACTAGGTTATCAAGTGTTAGGCTACTAGGTAAACCAAGCAATAACACCACTATGATTATCAAGGGTTAACAGTATGTTTAAGGTAGTTTTACTTATGTGTATTAATTAACTAGAGACATGAAGGTAAAGTGCATGAATAATAAAAGGCATGAAAGTAAACATTAATCTATTCTTAAGTGCTACAAGAATTTCCAAGAATCTCATATTTATTGCTAGCACATCAAAGTGTTTAAGTATATTGATGCTTGAATAAGAATTTGTACAATCCTTAAAGTCCTACTGTGGGTACTTAGAAAATATTCTAACTTTCATGGAATGAAACTATGTGAACTTAGCTCCTCTATTGACTTAATGGTGTCATAAATGTAATGGGAATGCACATTTACATAGGTAGAGAAAGACACTACGTCAATGCATATGTGTCAATGCATCAACCCATGTGTCAACAAGGATGCATCAACACATCAATCCATGTGTTGACGAGGATGCATTAATGCATGCTCATCAATGTGGCCCATTGCAGAATTCATCATACCCTCATGATTGACTAAAAGTTTGTTCTTGAATAAACAAAAGTAGGATCAAGCTTCTTACAAAATTGGGAATGTATGGAACCACAGATAGACTAATTGGACTGACTAACTCTAAGTGCTCGATTGTAAAAAAATATAACAATTATAGAATGGGTGTTCATGAGAACAAAATTAAACACCCTTACAAAATTGGATAGTTGGAATCCTTTGATGGATGAAGATGAAGAGAAGATCAAATAGTGCTAGGAGGTGGAGGTTCTTGGGGTGGTAAAGGATCTTTTCTAGTCTCTGGTGCACATGGTGGTGGTGGTTGAGTTTGAGGCAATGGTTGTGGTTGTCTTGCTGAAGTTGCTACTTTTAGTGAAAGGAAAAAGACATCCAACAATGCCTTCATCTTATCCTCCTTATTCCGTGTGTCATACATAGTCCATGTAGCATCACCAATGTGGGATGGTATGGGGATTTCCCACAAACAAGGCATTTTTGGAAACAATTTCTTAACATTGACAAACCAGGCTATGAATTGCTTACATTCATGATGAGGTTTTACAACTTGTGGTAGTCATTCATCCTTTTTGGGAAGTTCTTAGTAACCAATCCCTAGTCTATAAACTAGCTCTTGAGAACTTCAAGCTTTGCATTAGCTTTTTTTTAGCTTCTCCTTGGTGTCCTTGTGATGCTTGAACTCAACTTCATAAAGGAGGTATGAGTTGGTCACCTACTAACTTTGATCATGACCTTCTAGTTATCAGCATTGCCAAGTTTGAGTAATAGAGGTTGGCTAATTCCATGTATTCTATCATCTCCTTAATTTGTAACTCCTTGAGGTAGATCTATACTTTGTTGTAGGTATTCAATTTATCAAAGATTGGTTTCCACACATTGCTTCTTTGTTGGAGTTGTTGGAGGGCCTTGTTCATCTTCACCTTGGTTAGTTGAACTTCTTTTTCATTTACCTCCTCAAGAAGCCCAACCTAGTACTTGTAATGATTCTTCACTTGTTTGAATCTTAGCGCCTCATTCTTCTAGGCGACTACCTCAATGGCCATTTTCTGGGGAAGTGCATAGACTTCCTTCATTGAGATATTGCAATTTTCATTGGCTAACGTCCTCAGATCCATGTTCACCTTGGCAAGTTACTCCTACTGCTATCATACAAACTCAACCATTTGGTATTTTTGTGCTTTGACATTACACATGTGGTGAATTTCTTTGGTCAAAGCTAGATTCTCCTTGTGGACTTACATGACAAGTCCTTATTAGTGTTAAAGGCCAGAGCCTTTGATAAGAATGTGCTAAAGATCATCATCTCCTTTGCATTTTCACCCTCTTTTAGTTTGTTTTGAAGCTATAAGAAAACTTCATCTCATGTAACTGCTTAGCTGTGAATGATGGGATTGGCCAACAAGGCTCTCAATTTTGTAACTTTAGCAACTACTAATTGATTCTAGGTCATGACTATCTCAAGTTGGGCATTTATGATGAGGAGCTTGACCTTGGTCCCTAGTAGCTCTGATTGGGTAATAGTGATGTTTTCCAAGAGATTGAAGATCTCTGGAAGTAGTTTTCCAGTTCCCAATAGTTAGTCTAACACCTCATCATGTTGGGCTACACTTAGCCTTCCACTTTCCACTCCTATAGATGCTTGCATGTATCTAAGTGTAGCAACATCTAGCACAGTGGCCATAGGAGTGTTCAAGCCTTATGTAACTCAATCAACCACCATCTCTATCATTGTTTCCTATCCATGGTGTTGCATCACTAGGATAGTCATCCCCTCACCCTTCTCCAAGTGCACTAAGAAATTTGCAAAATTCCTAGAGATCTTTGGGAATTTTTTTTGTCCAAGAATGAACACCATCACTTCTTGGGTGCTTAGATTTAACCTCGCAGGTGCCTACATTCTTTGTGCCAAAAATAGTTCTATAGTCTCTTCCAGCCAGCTGATGGTTTGTGTGACTTCATTGAGGTAAATCAATGTTGGTAGGTAGACTGAGGGCTCTTCACTACTTGGTCCTTCCTGTTGCTACTATATGAGTTGCTCATAGAACTTATTCATGGGCTCAATTTTTGCATGAGACTCTTATGTTGTTTTTTTGAGTAGGTGGTGATGGTGGTGACCACTCTTCTTCAAGTAGCTTGGTAGGTGACTTGTCTTTCATCTTCTCTTACCAAGAAGTGGTAGAAGCATGATGAAGCATGTCATTAACATAACAGACTATTCCTACCTTTTTCATTGATTTTTAATCAGGAAAGGAAAGCGAAGTGTCTTCCTTCCATGCTCATTCTCTTTGAATCATTTATCCATCTCTAGGAAGATGAGTTGGGGGACGCTGACTAGGAATTTTCTACTTAGAGTAGCACATACATGGGCAAAGAAGGTAGTGATCTTGCTTGGCATCATCATTGGGTTTAGGTGGTAGGCTGCAGTCTTAAAGTAGGTGTTCTTTGCCTTGGTGAGTGCACCATACTCCTTACTGTTCACTTCATAGCACCATTGGATCCATTCCTTTTTGACATTGGGGTCCACTTGTGTAGAGATATCCATCAAAGTTGATCCACTATTAGGCAACCTAGGGGTCTCTATAATGGACTCAATCAAAGAGGGCACGTTGATGTCCTTGATCTTCACTATGGCATCCACTTGTCAATTATTCTAGAAGAGGTACATCTCTCCCATGTACCACTCCCCACTAGAAGTGAGGATGTATGATGAGACGCGACATGCATGACGCCGTGATATCGCGGCCGCTGCGATATCGCGTCTTCCCCTATGATATCGCATACGCGATATCGTGGTCTGCCACCATATCTATAAATAAGAGGTGGCAC
>MNCI01008572.1:715014-725365 GCA_015680685.1 Gnetum montanum
GATTTTTCTCCTAAGCCCCAAATTTTTTTGTTTCTCTTCCTAACCCCTACACCTTCAGTAGTCATCATCTACATTTTCCCTGATCCATATTCGCCATACCACAACCTAGCCAATGAACCTAAACCGAAGCAAGGTATTTTTTCCTGAATGATTCAATTACCCTTGCTAATATATGATTGTGTTATGTGTGTAGATGGCAATCGTACAAACACGGAATGGATCTGGAGAAAACACTTGGAATGGAGTAGCGCTGAAGTAGCTATGCAAGGAATAGAATGGATAATGCNCACCGCAATATTGTGTACGCGATATCGTGGTCACCGCGATATCGCATCCCCTGCGATATCGCGTACGCAATATCGCGGTCTGCCGCCACATCTATAAATAAGAGGTGGCACTCCCTTCATTTCCGAATCCTGGCTAGAAGTAGNTTCACATGTCATTCCATTAGTTCCATTTTCCCTTAATAATCCCATACCTTCCCGATATTATTGTAAGGAACTCAAGGATGAGTTTTCATTCACTCATGGGGGTATGATGAGATGCGACATGCATGGCGCCGCGATATTGCGTACGCGATATCGCATCCCCTGCGATATCGCGTACGCAATATCGTGGTCCACCACCATATCTATAAATAAGAGGTGGCACTCCCTTCATTTCCGAATCCTAGCTAGAAGTAGCGAAGCTCTGCCAGTTTGAACACTCCAGAGTTAAATTAATTTTCCATGTGTCCGCAGTAGGAGTCTTAGAGTGAACGACTCTTTATTCGAGCAACTTTGTAACCTGAACACAAGTTGTGTACGGCAATAAAGACGAACTTGATTGGATAAACCTTGCAGTACATGGTTTTATTTTATTGTTATTTATTGCTTTCCTAGTGTGCATGAGTATGAATTAATTACGAGCATCTACAAATTTGTACGGCTAATCAAGGAATCGGCTGCTCATTGCTAGGCTAGAACGTGTGATAAGTACAACTTGGCTACGAGCATCCACGGGTGTGTACGGCTAGCCAAGGAATCGGCTTCTTATCACACTTAGGCTAAATAGGTGCCTCAGTACGACCACTTCGAGCACTTGCGTTACGTGTGGTGATCCCAGTAACGATTAGCGTTTGGTAGCCACAGTTGCATAGTTCAGGGTGTGTCCGATAAGTGGGAACAGATGCTGACGCTAGTTAATTTAGACTTAGGACATTAGTTAGAGTTAGTTAGTTTCTCAACCCTTTCCCTCATAGCTTAGGAGATAAACTGAAAAATACCAAAAAAATCACATACCTCAGACTTGCTTAACCATACACTGTAACATATACAAGCAAGCCTGGGAAGACAACGAATGATTAACCCCAAGTGTTTCTTGTGGCGTTAAGGCATTTAATCTGCGGAGTTCGACCGGATCACGCGTGCACGCTCGTATTCGTATGGTTGAGTGTAGGGGTACCTTACCACTCATCAATGTACCACATGGGAGACCCTTGTAGTTGTGTCTTCACCTCTTCTGGTGCTAGGTCCAATAAGGGACCAAAGTTAAGATCCTGGAGAACCATACTTTGGACCTCCTTAGCATGAATTTGTCTTAGGCAGGCTTGGGGCAAGGTGACCTCCAGATTTGATCTAGGCCGTGGCAGCTCATCTCACCTAAATTAGCCTATTTCCATGATGGGAATCTAATGAACAGATTCCACTTCGGGCTTCTCCCAGAGAGGTCTTGTGGCATGTGTTTCTACTTGTCCTTCTTGGGTCTGTTGGGGCTACTAGTCCCTTTCTCATCTTAGTCACTTCTCTAGTGGTCAAGATGGTCCTTCTTCTAGCATTCTCTTTGGCATCATCTATGATCACAAACATAGCCAAGGACTAACATTTGATGTGTAACTTATAACACTTTGATACCTTGTCACATATGGCTAGTTACACTTAGGCTAATTTGTGATCATGACAGATTTGTTAGTTTAATATTATATTATTTTTATTTTATTATAATGGCTACATGAGTTTGTTGGTGAGGTTAAACTTAGATGAATTAGTGATATTTAATATTATTTTATTAGTTAAACCTTTTGGTGTTATAAAATTTTGAAAAAATTTCCATGAAAAACCATAGGTTTGTGGGTCCCATGATGTAAAGATTACCTCTGGTAGCTGCAAGATCAAAGAATGAGTTGATTTGAACAAGTGGTTAGGAAGTTATGGGCTTGAGAAGGTTCTAGGCTTTGAAAATTGCAAAAATTCCCTTAGCATTTTGAAGCAAATGTAAAAATTTTGCTAACTCCCAGCTTTATTCATACTAGTTTTATGCTACATGATAGGGATGCATCAGCATAGCTAAAATTTTTTTTTTCACTATGAAAAAATAAGCATGAAAAATGAGTTTTTTTTTTCATAAAATTTGAGTTTAGAGGAAGTTAGAAAAGCCTAGAATAAGTACAAATACTTGAAGCAGGCTTACGAATATGTGCAAAAAGGAGATTTCAACGAAGATTAATTGCTAAGGAGTACAAAACTAGATGCATTGAGGTGGAGAACATAGGTTTTTAAAGCAAAATGACTAAGGGATAAGGAATTTAACCATCCTAGCCAAGGAGCATGCAAGTGGGTCTTTTCCATAGTAGGATCATGCCCTTAATGCTGTTGCATGTCCTCAAACTAAGGAGTCTATGGATCCCAAGGATGATTAATGGTTGTGGATTGTTAAAAATGAAATCAGTAGAGAAACCATCAAATAATGTCTCAAAATGAACCCATCGATACAATCATGAGAAGAGGTAGTGAGGTGGTACATGGAAAGAGTAGGTCGATGAGAGAGAGAGAGAGAGAGAGTATGGAATGAAGTCCTACATTATGATCACATGAAGTCTCGTGTGGAGGATATGATTAATATGACTTGATGGCTTCCATTCTTAGAATTAGGATCATCCACTTCCAATAACTTTTCATTGACACGTTAGACCATTCTACCCTCCAAAGTATAGGAACATCCCCACAGACCACTCACCATTCCAAATAAAGAAGAAAAAAGGAGCAAAATTGAAAAGGGCCTTAGTTAGAGGGGTGCCTTCAGGCATGGATAACATGTCTTTCCAACCCCATAAGTAGTACATGTAGTTTGTTATTGTGTCTAAGGAGTGTTCTTTGAATTTCCATTATTTTTTTCCCAATGGGAGCCACACCATGAAAGGACATTGCTTTTTGTTTATCGGTCAATGTAGGAATGGTGAGGAATCCATGAAAATACTCATGTAACTCTAGACGACAGGTAGGTATAAAAGGTGATAAATCCCCTTGAGGCCACACCCTTGTTCATCCACTTAATTCTTCCCAAGTTTTGAAAGTACCAAGGTTACAAATTCATGGTAAGTTTTTATTAAGAAGGGGCCTCATATTTCCAAAACAAGGAAAGACCATGAAGTTGTGTGAAATGGTGGATGATGTGAATGTACTATTTGATATCATGAAAAGAATCAATGTTTCATTAATTAACGTCAAAATTCTAAGATGAAATCTAGCTATTTGTAATTAAGTAAAGAATGTAAATGAAAAACCATCATTAATCATCAGCTATAGTTGGCATCAAAGTCCCAATGGCAATAAAGAAAAAGGAAGAAACATAAGACAAATCCAAATGAGGTAAAATATAGAAAAAATTGTAAAATATTTAAGAAAATGAAGAATGCATGAAAATGATGTAAATAAAAAAGTTAAAAAAACTAAGGAGCCACTTTGTAGAATATCAGCATGAATGGCCATCTCACCGACGATTGAGTTGGAAGGGGGGATCCAAAAGATTGAGCATGCATGTCCATCAGTTGAGGCTTTAGTTCCATTAATCATTTTAGAATCAAGGAAAGGCTTGAGTTGCTTGGTGTTGACTAAGGATCTTTTACTTGGGCTATCATGATGGTAGATCATATGGTCCTAGATGGAAAGGTTTCATATATAATGTAAGGACCCTCCCATAATGTTTGAAATTTTGTTTGTTGAGGCACATGCATGGGGTTCTAGTAGAGCACCTTATCTCCTAGTTGAAAGTTTACCTTCCTAATCTTGAGGTCATGCCATTATTTATTATGTATCTTGTTCACTTCATTCAATGATAGGGCTACTAATCTATTCTTTTTTAGTATGTTGAGATTCAATAGTCTTTTTTCTGGGCTACACTTAAGTCCAAGCCAGGGTTACAGGTTGTTGAAAGTCGATGGAGTTCAACTTGGATGGGAAGTGTTAGGAGTTTTTTGTATACTAGCTCATAGGAAGAGTACCCAATAGGAATTTTCTACATTGAATGATAAGTTCAAAGGAAATCGTTAAGGTTGTTGCTTCAATCCTTCCTATATTTACTAACTATGCATGTTAGTATTTTCGTAATTTCTTTGTTGATGACCTCAGCTTGATTGTTGGCTTAGGGGGTGGTATGGAGTTAGTTTATGTTCAGCCCTCAAGCTTTGTATGAGCTTTCGAAAAGTGGCATCAGTGAAATATGTTTCATTATTAGAAATCAATGCCCATGGTACATCAAACCTATTTACAACATTTTGTTATACAAACTAGGCTATCATAGATGATGAATAGTTAGTGATGGATGTAGCTTCCATCCATTTAGTACAGTAGTTAACAACCATGATGATGTAGGCCTTTCTATTTAACATGGGATTGATGGACCTGATAAAGTTAATCCCCAAAATATTTGAGGGCTCCAATTGTTGGATCCATTGTTGAGGCCCTTCCATGAGTATGATTATCCCTCCATCACATTGGTAGCTATCGTGGGAGTGAAAGAAGTGATGGAAATCCCTGAAGATTATAGGCCAATATTATCCTACCATGAAGATCTTAATGACCATCCTCCTCCTAGCATAGTGGCCCCCACATGTGCATCTTGGAGGACTCAAAGTTGATTTGTATTAGGGACACACCAGTGTACCAAGCCATCTGCACAAACCTTGTAGAGGTTACCATTGATTTCCATAAAGTGTTTGGCCTAGTAGAGAAACTATTATTTCTTCTTGTGGTCCCACTACTTTGGTATCTTTTGTATGTGTAGATAGTGAGAGGATGTTATCATACTAGTTTGCTTCTTTGGGATCTTACTCATTAATAGCATTAGCAAAGAGGAGTCCATTAGGAACTTGATCTAACAATGGACTCTTCTCCTCCTTGCTATCCCATCTTAATCAAGATAAGTGATTAGCCACACATTCTCAGTTCTCTTACAGTTAATCATTATTAAGTTGGACTCTTGAAGGATCACTAGCTACTGTATGACATGGGGGCTCACCATTATCTTGTTCATTAGAAACTGAATGGCACTATGGTTAGTGTGCATAAAAAATATATATCCAAGCACATAGTGCCTGAATTTCTCTAATGCATACACCATCATCATAAACTCCTTTTCAATGGTGGTGTAGTTGAGTTGTGCACCCACAATGCTTCTACTTGCATAGTAGATGTAGTATGGATGCTTTTGATCATTTTTCTATGTTAGTATGGAATTGAAGGCATAATTTGATGTATTTGTCATGATGTGAAATGGTCTAGATCAATCAGGTGCTTGTAGAATTGGAGTCTCTATGAGTTTCTACTTAGGTTGTTGGAATACATGCTTACATTCCTTGATCAAGAAAAATGGTACATCCTTCTTTGTAAGCACCACCAATAGCTTGATGATCTTTGAGAAGTTCTCAATGAAGTGCCTATAGTAATAAGTGTGGCCAAGGAATGACCTCATGTCCTTTACAGTCTCTAGTTATCTAGTTATTCCTTGGATGATCCTTATTTTTTCTAGATCTACCTTGATTTCTTTGTTCAAAGTTTGGTGCCCTAAAACAATGTCCTCTTGGGCCATTAGATGGCTCTTTTACTAATTGTGCCTTAAGTTAGTTTCTACACATCATTGAGGAACTTGCTCAAGCCAATCCAAGGCTTACTCAAAGGTAACCCCATAGGTATAGAAGTCATCCATGAAGACTTCTACTCCACTATCGATTTGCTGTTAGAAGATGCTAATGACTAATTATTGGAATGTGGTGGTAGCATTGCACAAGTCAAAGGGCATCATTTTGTATGAAAATGTCCCCTAAGAACTTGTGAATTTTTTCTTGGCCTAGTCCTCTAATGTAATCTAGATTTGGTTATAGCCACTATAATCATCTAGAAAGCTATAGTAGCAATGCCTCACAATAGTATCTAGCACCTGGTTCACAAATGTTAATGGGAAGTGATCTTTGTAAGTGGCCATATTTAAAAAATTTAAGTCTATATAGAGCCTCCATTTTCCTCCTTTCCTTGGAAAAATAACAAGTTGGCTAACCCACTCACTATTTGCAATGGGGTAGATGAACCCATCCTTGAGTAGTTGTTTGATTTTCTCCTTGACATTTGCTTGAGCTTTGGATTCAAGTGTCTTTGTAGCTACCTATTTAGTTTGATGGAGAAGTCTATATATATTCTATGCTAGCATATCCTTGTATCAATTTTTATTAGCTCATAATATGACCAGGCAAAAGTTGTTGGTCATTTGTTGGCAACTTCCAGCAATTTCTTCATTTTTTTAGGAGCAAGTATGGAATTGATAATTACTAGCTTTCCATTGTTTAGAAAGGCATATTTTATTTCTTTTGGTAGATATTTTAACTCAAGGGGCTCTTGCATGAAATTTTTAGGGATCTCCAACTCTTCCCAATTGATTTTTCTTTGTTCATCAAAGAGTTGGTGATGAATCTACTCCAATTGATCCATGCTTATGACATATTAATTTATGAGGCTCTTAGCTAGTTTCATGCACATTGTTGATTTAGCCTTCTTTTAAGTTGTCAGGAACTAAGTGCCCTCCTATCTAGTGGCTACTACGTATATGCACCTTTGAATTTTTGTGACATTTGCACACTAATTGCATGCTTGAAGTGATGTGCTCTTTATGGTCCATAGTTTTTGCATGCAGTGGCACCCTGTGTGACTATACACAATGCATGGAACTCTCTTCTTCTAAATTTTTTCAAATTCATTTTCCTTGAAAATTTCCAAGGAGAGGTCTTTGATTCCCAATTGTGCATATATAGTGCTCAGACATTCTCTTCCCATGATAATAGGGAATTCCCCTTTGCTATTCTCCACAAGGATTACCAGGAAATCAACAAGATATGGCCATCTATAAATAGTGATCATAATGTATTATACTAATCCCAAAGAAATAGTGATGTGGGAAGGAAGCATAACTAGAAGAGTCACATGAAGATAATGGTTGCTAAACATACTACTCATATGGATCAGGCTGAAGATAAGGATATTACTACCTTTGAGGTTTCATCCCCCATGATTATGTGTGTTTCCACTATTGGTATTGGTCCTAAGGTTGAGGTGGCACTCCACTTGGATAGTAAGCTTGTTGGTGGAACTATTGCCGATAGTTTCCTTGAGGATAAGGTAACCTCCAAGATTCTTGAGGTGCTTGAGGTGCTTGCAATTTTGCTAGTCTAGGATTTAAAACATACATCCAAGATTCTTGTAAGTATGAAAATATGGAACAACAACCCTTAGAATATTCATATCGATAGATGTCACATCCAACATCATTGGACTTAGAATCTACAACTCTTCTTCTATTGTAGCTTTGTCCTTAGGTTTATGATGTTCACATTCAACCTGTTTCTTCTTTCTACTCTCACAATCACTACCTCCTTGATCTCTACTTTCCTCTGCAATCTTTAGAGTAGTTTGAAATTTTTCATCCAATGAGTCCCACATTTTGTCAACCTTAGTCGATATTGTAGTGATAGAGTTTTGGATCGGTAAGGTTTTTCTTTGCACCACTTCATCAAGTGGCTCCTTTTCCTCATTTTCATAGAAATAGACCTCCATCTTGTGGATGGAGGGGTACTTGTTGTATTCCTCTATACTTTTTCATTTTTCAGATTTCCTTCCTTGTTGGCCACTTACTTAATAAGCTTTTGAATCTGATGGATCCTTAGCTTAGAAAGTCTCCCTTGGAAATAGATCTCAAGGGTTCTTTTTGTTTCAATTTTGAGTCCATCTATGATATAGTGCATCTAATCCCATTGAGAGTATCCATGGCCTGGGCATTAGTGCAAAAAAGAGTAGTACCTATCCATAGTTGCATCCAAGGACTCATGAGTGCCTTGTTTACACCCTTGGATTTACCTTTTCAAATTGGACACTATGGAGTATGTTTAGTATTTATCATTGAACAAATCTAGCATTGTACTCCATCACCAAATAGATTTTGGTTCCAAGGATTAGTACCAACTACTTCTTTAATGAGTGTTCTTTAATGAGTGTTCTTGGGAATATTTTTGGCTTTTTTTTATTCATTTTCCACATTTTGCAAGGTACAAGCATCATGAAAGGCTTGTAGATGATTTTGTGGATTTGAATTGTATTATCCCTCAAACTTGGGAATATTATTCATATCCAACCATTTGATTTGACTATCCTTCACATGCGTAGTTTGTATCTTAACAACCTTTGAAATGTTTAACATATTTATAGTAGTCAATAGGGGCTCATCATAGTCATAGCAATCTTTGTGGCCCCTATCATGGCCATGATGCCTATGATGAGTCCTGCTGTCCCTTTGTTCTCTATGGTGTTCATTCCCATGTTGCTCATGCTCATGGTCTCTATTGTTTGGGCAGGATCTATGATCATTCCTATCCCATTGTTCATCTTCATCATGATTTTTGTTTGCTTTGCTTCTCCTATTGGAGTTGGAGGAGGAAGATAATGAGGATGATGAAGACAAAGAGGAAGGAGAACCAACACTAGAATGATGCCTACTATCCTCTCATATTTGATCTCTACCTTGATCACCATTTTTTCTCTCTTCTGGTGCCTTTCATTGTTCCTACCCTAGTGACCACCTTTCAAGACCCCTCGATCTTGTTACCTATTCTTCTCATAATCAAGGTTGCCCATAGTTGACTACAACCACTAGTTAAGGGTATCCTCATCAAAGAGAGGAGAATCTATATTTTGGAAGGCACCTAAAAAGAAGTCCTCACCTTCTTTGTATGTTTGTAGGAACAAGTGGGTAGGAAACTTTTTACCTTTTGAGGCCTCATATCTTGTTTCCTTTTGCCAATCTTTCTTTCATTATACTTTTGTGGGATGATAAATTTGATAAGCATGGTCATGAACCTCATACTCTACACTGATTCTAGCATTGTTCAAATTGATAAGATTCTTGAACAACATTTTTGAAACAGATCAGTTGGGAGGTAACATGATGTTGCCCTCCATGTCTATCCATCATAGCTACTCATCTTGGTGTAGGATGAAGGTGAAATTTAGGGTGTAGGAATTTGGATGAGTATAGAACACTTTGAATTATTGGGGACTGGTTTTTTATGGCCTTCTTACCTTTTATTCAATTTTCTTAGGAATGGAGATGGAGAGTCTTCCCTATGAGAGAAAGCCATATCAATGATTGTGGAAAAATAGTGTGTGTTTGTTATTTTTATTTATCTTAATGCTTTTAATGTTAGTATCCTTTACAACGTTGTTAGATGGTTCCATTGTCTTTCCTAGGTAGTGTACTTAGCTAACTAAAGTCCCTAGCAATAGTGCCAATGATGAGTGACAAGTAGTTCCTACATCCAACCTTATGAATCACAAGCATTGAAAATGGATTTGGTAAAATTTCATAGAATTTAGCTCTCTAAATACATAATAACCAAGGTAGTGACTTAAGGATGTGATCGTTGTCTTCTTGGCTTCACTTGTATAAGTGCAAGTGTATGGTTAAGTGTAAGCCAAGGCACACGATTTGTGTTGATTTTATATTTTATTTGATTTAAACTACATACTATTTAATTCCTTAATCTATTTCCTAACATAAGCATCTGGGCCCACTGATGAGACGTAGATTGCACAAGCTGCGATATCGCATCCCCTGCGATATCGCATCCCCTGCGATATCGTGTACGCGATATCGCGGTCCATCGCCAAATCTATAAATAAGAGGCGACACTCCCCTCATTTCTCATCCTAGGCATAAAGTAGCGAAGCTCTGGTGGATTGATCACCCCAGAGATAGAATATTTTCCATGTGCCCGCAGTAGGAGTCCCCCAAGTGAACGGTTCTTTATTCGAGCAGCTTTGTACTTGAATGCAAGTTGTGTACGGCAATAAAGAAGAGCTTTGTGGATAAATCTTGCAGTGCATGGATAGGTTTAATTAATATTATTTATTTCTTTCCTAGTAACGCGGCATGAGTACGACTTGGTTACGAGCGTTGATGAACGTGTACGGCTAGCCAAGGAATCGGCTACTCATCACGAGTAAATTCTCNCGTACGGCAAGTGGGAACGGATGTTGACGCTAGGACTTAGTGCTGT
>MNCI01008572.1:725506-771123 GCA_015680685.1 Gnetum montanum
CTTGGTAATCCCAATAGTGTTATCACTTGGTTCACCTAGTAGCCTAACACTTGATAACCCAATAGCATTCTTAATGAGTTCAAGACGTGTACAGAAGGTGGGTGATGAGTGGTGAGGTACCTCTACACTCAACCATACGAAATGAGTGTNACCCAACTTCTGTACACGTCCTGAACTCATTAAGAATGCTATTGGGTTATCAAGTGTTAGGCTACTAGGTGAACCAAGTGATAACACTATTGGGATTACCAAGTGTTAATGGTATGTTCAAAGTGATCATACTTATGTGGATTAATTAACTAGAGACATGAATGTAAAGTACATGAATAATAAAATGCATGAAAGTAAACATTAATCTATTCTTATGTGTTGCAAGAATTTCCAAAAATCTCATCTTTATTGCCAAGACATCAAAGAGTTGAGGTACATTAATGCTCAAATAAGGGTATGTACAATCCTTGAAGTCCTACTATGGGTACTTAAAGGATATTCTAACTTTCATGGAATAAAACTACAAGAACTTAGCTACTCTATTCACTTAACAGTGCCATAAATATGGTGGGCACATGCAAATATATAGGCAGAGATAGACACTGCGTTGATGAATATGCATCAACACATCAACCCTTGCCTTGATGGGGTTGCATTGATGAGGATGCATTGATGCATGCCCTTCAACATATCCCATAATAGGATTCATCAATGGATAACATCATCCATGATCATGAGCATCACTCATCTTCGAGTACTGACATCAACATTATTTCTATCCTTGATGCTAGTCTCAACATTAATTATAGCATTGATGTGAAATCTCACAGTTATTAGAGTTATGAATCTATCATTTATGTTATATTATTAATCTTAAAATTTATTATTTTTCAGTCTATTATTAAGTTACATTTTCTAAAGCATTTTTCATTTCCAAATCATACTTTTCCTCTTTATTAGAATCATTGTAATCCTATATAAATAGTTCATTCTTTTACTTTTTAAGAAAGAGAGAATTAATCCTTTCTTTACTTTGATTCTTCTATTTTATCTAATTTCTTCCTTTTTATTATATGGTTACTATATCATTTAATCATAATTACATTATTTTATTAATTATTAATCATACATTTTACCATTAAATATGATTCCTTTATCATTTTTGATCTTGGATTATAGGTTAAGCTCAAGTTTAATTGGTAAGGCATTTACCTTTTTTGTATCTTATAGGATTCATTCTTAAGATCATTTATGGTTGTAAGTCAAGTATTTCTATTTAGAAAGCATAGGTGTTATTCATGTACTCATGCTAGAATGATTTTGCAATATCATTTTAGCACTAGAAGAAAGGCCTCTTAGCTTTCTAGCACATTAACCTTGTGCTAATGTTAATAGGTCTATTCAGTTTTTTATTTTCTTAGCTAAGTTACTTTGTGTTTTTCTCTTTTAAAGTGTTATAATTAGTGATAATTTTGAGTTCAAGATTAGTATCATTTATTTGTGCTTATTTCTTTAGTAACGTTGCTAGCTGTTGATGGTTGATATCACCATTATTGTTACCATTAGTGCAAAAAACTAGTACTTCAACTTGTGATCCTTCTTTCATATAGTAATTAATTTTTTTCATTGTTAAATTTATTTTTGAATGTGCAAAAAATAAATACTTGATTTAGCCCATGATTTAGTATGTTAGGATAATGATTCAAATCTTCCCATAACTTCAAGATCCACAGGTAGATCGAAATGAGGAAGAACTTAACCTATGTGGATTTTATGACTTAGTTTATCTTGAAAGTGGCCTACACTAAATGTAAACTTAATGTTAGTATTTTTAAAGTTGATGAACATATCTTAATATGAAGTACAACATGGGTATTAGAGTATACTCATAAGTTAAGGTAGAGTCATAACTCCTTATACAGGATAAAATATCGCAAGTTCTCACCTCATAATGAGTAGAGAATATGGAATGATAAGGAATAATGAAGGAACTACAATGGAATAAATAATAATAAAGAAGATATGAATATGAAGACTGATGAAGAAATATACTACACTAAAGAAGTGAGTATGAGTGTGAAGAAATATTGATAGAAATATAATTAAATAAAGAAGTCACTATGATCCATAGAATTCATAATGATGATCCAAAAAAAAAAGAAGATTATCAAGTTGTTTGTAAGAGAAAGAAGTGAAGGATGATCTAGTTTCCTAAATTAGACAAGAAGATGTAAGGTGAGCCATTCGCAATTTAATTCAATTTCCTAAAGAGGAATAGAAGACCATTTGAAAGGTTACAATGGAATGAAGAATATGAATACAAATAAGGATAGGTTACAATTGAGGTAGTAGTTTGTAACAGGCTAAGATGTGGATCTCTAAAGGAGTCTAAGAAGGCCTAGTTCACATAAGATTGACCAATCAAAAAAATTCTCAAAAGACTTGTCATTAGTAATATGCAAAGGTAGACATTTTAAGAATGTAGTCATGAAGAAGTATTTTATAAATTTTAGTGAAGTTAAGTTAGTAATGACTTAATGAAGTACAGGAGAAGTTTGTGAAATTAGGTTCATGAAGAACTTAACAAAGTATAGTGTACCAAGTCAAGGTATAAGGGTTTGTAATAGGTTGTGTTAAAAACAATAATTGTAAGTATATTATATCTTATGATGAAGAAACAAATATGACCCAAAAGAAAATTCATTACCAAAAAGAGCAACATTATTGAAATACAAGAAGTTCTTAGCAAGGTAGAACTTGGAGATAAAGAAAGCTTGAAGATGATGTTATGAATTACTAGAATAAAGAACAATTATTAAGAGATGAAATTAGTATAATATAAATCTATTCATCACAAGAGGATTTGTAAGAAAATAATTTAGTAAGACTTACGATACTTAGAACTGCTAAGAATTACAAAGAATAGTCATCATTATGAAAAGAGCTATGATGTTACATTTTGATGAATTGATATTACTATTAGTTATGAAAAGTAAATCTCATTGTAAAAGATCATGAGGCATGAACATTATATCATGAAAATAATGAGACATAAACATAACCAAATTAAAAATGGATGAAACCTTTCCTTAAAAATCTAGACAACCACATTAAATTCAATAAGGTTGAGAATTAAGCTATGATTGAATTTTTATTTATTAAGATAAAATCCTAGCCATGGATTAAATAGTAAAGTAAAGTGGCTATGGTCAAATTTTTCATAGGTCATTTCAATATCAATGGAACTTGAGAAATGGGTTTAATTCATGATCAATAGAGTGCTGATGATGTAAGTATGCATAGTAAAGAAGAGAAAGAATAACATATACTACTAGCATCAAGGATGATTATATAGCAACATGCTATATGTTCATCACGTACCATTATGTCATATGTTTATTAGCTTAATCAAGAAACTATACCTTCTTCCACTTTGTCTCAATCTATTCCATTAGTATCATCTGCCTTCTAGTTTACTCTTCCTAAAGCTCTTCTTGTAGTTACTTTACCCTTTTAGTAGAGTTTATTTTCTTAAACTCAACTATAACTCAACCTCTTCCAAGCTAGGAAGTTCACACACCTCTTAATCTCTTTAATCCATTGATGAGTCTACCTCATTCATCCTAATCTTATGTTTTCCTACCTTTCCTTTCTTCTTTACTCTTTATGCCTTAGCTCCATAGTGAAACTCCCACTTCATTTTCCTTAGTATATATCCTACAACCTATTCTAGTTCTACCTCAATCTTGTTCAATTGTTCCAACTTTACTTTCAATTATTCAACTTGTTCTAGTTATTTCTATAATTCCGAGAGTTCCTTCTTAGATTATGGTTCTCATGCAAAATTTCACCACTTGCCTTTAGACTAGTGAAGATCAAGCATGCAAAGTAACTACTTTACATGAAGAAAATCTAGAAATTTCTATGTTTTATCTTCTCACTAATCCTATTATTCCCTTAGTTTTTCCTATTGAAATAAGAAAGGATTTTTTGTTTGCTTAACTAAAGATTTTAGTAAAATTGATCCTACCAACCATGTCATAACCTTCTCAAATGAGTGCATGTCTCTTGCTTATTTTCTCATATAATGCTTAGAAGCTTTTCAAATTCCTTGTTTGGTAGAGTACTAGAAGGGTATTTCTTATTGCTTAGTGCTTCAACCACATCATTAGACTAGCTTTTCATAGTATTTATGGAGAGATTCAAGTACAACATTAGGAAGGATAATACTTTGTAGAAACTTCTCTCCATCATGAAAAGTCTAAATGAACCTATTGTCAAGATTACCTCCTAATGGACTTTGGATACCTTGGAGACTACACATCTATTACTCGATGAAAAAATATTATATATCTTCAAAGTGATAGTGAATGATTATATTCAAGGCAAGCTTCTTTACCTAAAATCTCTTAGTCTTCATTGCTTTGTCAATCACTACACACATTAAGGAAGTGGCTATCCAACCTTAGAAACCTAAGTGGCTAAGTTTTTGTAAAAAACTCAACAAAGTTGTGAACTAGGAGAAGTCATTATCATCATTAGATTCATAAAAAATGTTTTATTAGTAAGCTAAGATACTTCTTCATCTTATAAATAAAAGAGTAATAGTAGCATGGGCCAAAGGTTAGTGGGCTCCAACCAATCAATGTTAGATTGTATACAATAATGAAGAACATCAAAGGATAGATCCAAGTACGATAAGTTTCCTATGACATTTATGTAACATGTTACTAAAAAATAGACACATAATCCATAGTAGATTTCTGAAAAAACTAGAACTAGATTTAAAAATTTATAAACTTTAGTAGTGGACCTTTCTTAATGAGTTGAATGGGATCCTAAGATTCCTAAATGGTATGACACAAAAAAATTCTATTATTATTAAGAGGCCTTTGGACAAGACATTGACAACTACAATGCTCTCAAAGGTGACATCTGGGACTTAGTTAAGAAAGATGAAATAATTTTTAGTATGTCTGTTCAACCTAATTATCAAGTAATAATAATTTTCTAAGATCATTTTGATGTAAATACCAGAAGAATATCAACATATCATTTGCATTAGAGGGGTAAGTAATTTAAAATCTTGCTTGTCATTAGCTTAAGTTTTCTCAAAACCAATACTCCAATAGTCCCTTAATAGTTTTCTACCCCATTGAAACATAAGAAACTATTTATCATCATGTCACATCACTGCTCTTGCAAAATTATTCTTCTAAACTTCACAAGGATACCTCCATGGCTTAAGTGTTAAAACCTAAATTATGACCATAAGCTATCTTTAATTTGATATAATCTTTGCTAAATTAATGATAATGATACATTAAGACATAAATCTTCAATGAAATATAGACTTGGCCTACCATACACAAACTAGAAATAATAAGATAGTGATAAAAATGTTGGGATTAAATGCTGAAATTGACTAAGTATTTATTACTTAAAAATAAACTAAGTATGGAGGATGAACTATGAGAGAAATAAGAAAAAAAATATAAATATAAAATGTGAATGAAAGAAGATAAAATATTAAAATATAAATAGCTATGACACAAAGAAAAGACTTTTGGTTTCCTTAAATAATAAAAATTCTTTAATAATAATAAAGAAGTATTCACCTCTTATGAAAAACCAAACTATAGATGTTAGTAAAAAATTCAAGTGGAATAAAACTACCAATAAGAACCTAATTTATGAGTAAAATGTGGATTTGAAGAGTGAAATTGATCATTTTAAGGATGGGTATATTAATGGAAAATTTGTAGATTCTATCTAGAATTAGTTTGGGGTCAAAATGGGGTTATTTTGGCTAGGTGTCCTAGGAGTGATGCTAGAGTTTAGAAAATTCAAACTCTGGAAACTAACATTGATGCTAAAAAAATTCTATGTTTGGAGATTGATGCTAATGTTGAAAATTCTAAGTGTGGGATGCTGACACTAATTTTTCTTAGCTAACATTAACACTACATCAATATTAGTGTTGGACCATGGGAGCTCTTATTATAGTGGTGGAGCACATGCAAGATGTTGAGATATCTACTACTCATGCTCTTGATTTCTTTAAATCTTGGAAAGTACTATAGATCTTTAAAAAATATCGTCAAAATTTGGAATTTATGTTTATATTTATAGTACTAGGATTACTAAATTTAACTCTAGGGGTAAGTATAGTTGATGTGGAGTTCAATTTTGGCAATTTTAACCTTTGAGCTTGGCAAGACTTGGAGTATGAATAGGTGATGTTGATGTCAATGTTAGCATGACTAGTACTTAGAAAAATTTTGTCCAATTTCATCATGTCATAGTTTTAAACCTCCAATACCTAGGTCAACTTCCAAATTGATGCTAAATCATGTTAAGATAATGGCCAAGAGTCCACAAAATCTAGAGATGATGCTAACTATAGAGTTTGATGGTCAAGAATGGTAAGGTGCTAGTCCCCAAGGTGGTGATGTAACACTAATATTAGCATCAGTGTTAGCATTAGCCAGTCAAAAAATTTCTAACAATTTCCAAGTTAATATTATGAACTCCTAGGATGCCAAACCTAAAGCTAGAATAAGTTATAATGATTATTTCAAGATCTTGAGAAGCTTGCAGATTGAGAGAATGTTGCAAGATAATGAGCCTAAACACCTTAGAGAAAGGTGATGCAAGCATGGTGATAATAATGTTGACACTAAAGCTAATATTAGCATCAACATGACCTACATGAGATAGAAAATGTTTGCCTCTTGACTACCAAGACTACCCTTAAACTTACCCAAATTACCAGTTGGAGTGCCAAAACTCATGTGAATTGGTTATTGGAGAGATTGGATAACCATGATTTTAGTCTAGATGTAGGTAAGATGTGTCATGGAACTGGTAGGGACCATGTGAGTGGTAATGAAAATGATGTTAATGTTGATATTACTGTTAGCATTACTCAATAGTTATAAAAATTATGGTCTTGGGGTCCTAAGGTTAAATAGTCAAATTGCAAAAATTTGGTACTTGTAATGTTAAAAGTATCTTGAACAAGCTTTCTTAGGTCTTGTATGATCTAATTTGAGGACAAAATGCAATTTTTATATAAGTGATATTGATAGAAAGGTCTAGTACAATCATTGATGCTAGAGTAGTGGTCCAAGGATGAAATTGACATAGGATTAACATAACCTCCAATACTTAGAAAAAGTTTGGTTTCTAAACTTTTTCAAGATCTCCAAAAATGAATCTTATATGTTGGGTTATGAGCTAAAATGGTTTTTGAAGGCCTCTGAAAGTTGGAAATATACCTTGTGATGCTATTTTTGGGGATTTTGGTGTTGAAACTCATGTGGGATAATTTCAAAAATACACTTATTATCAATCAATGATGAACCAAAAAAGTAGGTATACAAGTGCCTCCTCTTGATGGATGTTGATGAGATGTCAAAGGAGGATCCACCAAGAAGAGAAAAGATGGCCAAATTAATGTACATACAAGAGAAAAATGAGAAGAAAGAAATGGAAGAAGAATAGAATGTTAGGATATTGTTGTTAAACCAATCATAAGGGTGGTACTATGCCATTGAAGGGGACATGTCTAGATCATACACATAAGATGACTAAAGGAATTCCATTAATGATGTGCATACTTTGTTCTAATCTTGCTCTTAGCACACCCTTATTGGAAAAGAATAGAATTACTAAACTTTCATCGATGTGTCAATTATAGGAAAGGGAAAAATTGGAAAGGGGATTTAGAGAAAGAAATGAGAAACACAAGAGAAGATGAAATGCATCGTTGTGAAAATAAGAAAAAACAATAAAATGGAAAGAAATCAGAAACATCACTTATACATCAAGATGAGGTTCTATGCCATAAAATTAGGGCATGGCTAGGTTCCACATTCCAAAAAATATTGATACTTCATAAATTAATAAAATTCTTTTCCTATCCCACTTAAACTCAACATACTTTCAGATGGAGTAAAATTATTACTCTTTCTAATAAGCATCCTCACTTAAATTCTCTTGCTAATAAGCATCCTCATTATAACGTGTTGATAAGAAGAGATGTCAGTAGAATAGGATAAGGAGAGATTAGGAAACATAGATGAAATTTCATGAGAGATATTTAGGAAATATAGTAGAAAATAGAGAAATAAAGGAAAAAAAAAGATAGGAAAGGAAAGAAAAATACAGTAATAAAACATAGATAAAGTAGGAGACAAGGGTTAGAAAAAATTTTATGTTTATGTTTCTATCCTCTTTTTAACCTCAAATATAGTATCTTTTGAGGTAGGCTTTGTTCACAAGATCCAAGTATTAATTGCTAATTTAATTTTCCAAGTAATATGCTTCATTACCAAGGCTTTTTTGAATGACGAAGAAACCTTAATAGTTCAAAGAGAACTTAGAAGTTCTAAAATTATGGAAATGTCTTAGAATTAGGTCACCTTTATTGATTTCCCTCAATCTAATATGCTTATCGTGATGATGGTGTATAGCCTCTTGATGGTTTTCAATTTTGGATAATGCTTACTTATAGTTCTCTTCTATAACTTTTATCTTTAAGTAGTACATGTTATTATTCTTCTCATCTATTAATCAGTTATTCAAAGATGCTGGAAGAGATTGCACATCTAGCTCCATTGGTAACATAGCTTCTAAGTCATATGTAAGCATGAAAGGAATTTAACAAGTTATAGTTTTAAAGGGGATTCAATATATTCAAAGAGTGTCTAATAAATAGATATGTCAATTATAGTGATATTTTTAAACCATGGTTTTAATCAAATGATGAGGGATTTATTGGTTGACTTAGCTTGATCATTAGATTAAGGATAATATGGGGATGAGAATGATTGGGTGATTTAATATTGCTCATAGAAATTAATTAGTTCGTTGCTCTTGAATTAGGATTCATTATTAGTAACAATGTAAATGGAAATGCCAAAGTAGATGGAAATATGATCTAAGATGAAATGATAGATGTACTTGAAGGTTACAAATTTTAAGGAAATAGCTTCAATCGACTTAATAAAATACTCTATACCTATTAGGATAAATTGAAGACTAGTTGAAGAGGAAGGATTGATGAAACTAATAAGATCCAACCCTTACTTCTAAAAGAGCCATATGGTTTTGGAAGTACTAAGCTCTTATGACGGAACATAAATAAGTGGAGCATGCTATTCACATGTGTTTTAATTCTTGAATATTATGTATGCATCCCTAGAAATTGTAGGCTATGGAGGATCTAGGAAACTAATGGGAGCTACAAGAGACCATAAGTCTAAGTAACCATCCAATATACCTAAATTTACATGTTCTAGGACTATTTATGCTTTGTCATAAATTACACAACGTAGAAGAACATATGATTTGGAAAGACAACAAAAAATACTAGGTTCAATAATATAAAAAAAAATGTTAGAGCATTTATAGAGAGCATTTTATGATGGTAATAAATGTTTAGAGGTTTCTCTAGTTTGTAAGTATTGTATAATATCTTGGTATTGTTTATCTTCTTTTGTGTTAACTAAGCTTACACATTATGTGTTTATGAGAGTTATTTATTTTTCTTGGGTTGAGTAAGTTAAATAATTCTTAAGGAAAAATGGATCTTCAAGTAGAGAAAAAGTGGCTAATGCATTAGTGAGCATATTTTTTGAGTGATGTATATGAATGAGTAAACATTCATCAAATTGAAAAACCATATTTTTTGCTAAGTCAAGATAAGATTGAAGATGTTCAACCTTACAAGCATATTTATTATTAAATTGGGATATGACTTCTTGAGGATCATCATGAATGAAAAGCCTATTAATTCTTAGTTGGAGTAATAAGAGAAAATCTTGATTGAGACCCTTTTATTCAACTACATTATTAGTGAATGAAAAATTAAATTTGTAAGTTCGATAAATGAGATTCATATATTGGTGATGAAAAACATAAGCTGCATTGAAACCTTGATTTGTATGAGCATAATCAAAATATAAGTGGGAGTCAAAATTTTCATGTGTCTAACGTTGTAGTTAGAAGAGGGAGTGTCTCTTTTACACTTGGTTCCTCTAGAGGATGAAAAATTGTAACCATAGAAGATTTGATAGTAGGGTTGATGTAAGGATGTTCACTATAGCTTAACCTTTGATAGAATGGTTGACAAGGTATGATAGGTTAAACTTGGTAAGGAGTGTTTTCCATTTTCCATTTAGTTTTATCATAGGGATTAGTGGTGATATATTGTAAGAAATTATCTTGTGAGGTCACATGAATCTTTTCCCTAAATAAGTAGTATTTATATTTTTTTAAGGACAAAGATTAGGTTTAAGTAATATTTTTCCATGGTTTTGTATCATACTTCATATTCATAGAAGGGATGATAGCTATAATAGATAGAAAGATTCATGCCATCTTTATACATTGGTAAAGCATGGTTGCAATAGAATAATTAGACTTGAAAAAATAGAGGTAGAAGGAAAGGTCAAATTGAGAAGGGTGAAGGATTGGAAGATTGGTAAGAGCATGCTTGATCACATTAAAGACATCTTGACACTTTGAGTCCCAGTTAAAAGTAGTTGATTTCTTAAGAAGATGAGAAAGTGGATAAAATTAATTATTAAGAATGAATATGAAATAGTGAATGGTTTAGAGTCTATGTTGTAGGATGAGCATGTTCTTTAGATACTTGGGTAGTGGAAGGTTCATGATCAACTTAATCTTCTTAGGGTCTACCATGATACCATTAGCTAAAATAAAAAATCCTAATATTTTTCCTATTTTTACATTAAAGATATAGTTTTTAGGATTAAGTTAAAGATTATCCTCATTGCATCAGGCTAAGACTATGTCTAAATTAATGGAATGATCAGTGGCTATGATAGAATTTACTATTAGATCATCCATGTAATCATTAATGGTTTTGAACATCATGTTACTAAATATGAAAACCATGGCTCATTGGTATATTGCTTTGATGCATTTGAGTGAAAAAGAAATCTTTGTGTAGCAAAAGGTTCCATATGGGGTCATGAAAGTTATGAAATGTTGATGCTCAAGGTTAATTTGTATTTGATTATAAAATCAAAAGCCATCCATGAAAATAAGTAAAGCATGATCCACTATTGTATATATGACTTGGTCAATGTTGGATAATGAGAAGTCATCTTTTATTATTGGAAAATTGATACATGTCATAATAGATCAATTTTTCTTGGAAATAACTACTTGTTGGATACCTAGTCTAATTTTTCTATGGAGTGTATGAAGTCTATATTATAAAAATTTGTAATATTTTATTTGATAAGTAAGGCTATGTTAGATTTAATTTTATATGCTTTTTGTTTGATAGGTTTGAAATCTTCCTTGAGAATGATGTTATGCTATACCAAAGTTGGATCTAAACTTAACATGTCATCATAGCCTAAGGAAAAGATGATATAATTTTTTCTAAGTGTTGGTAGGATAAATTCCTTAATGTTTTTGGGTAAGTTTGCCCCAAGTTGAAGGGTATTCTCTTCATTTAGTGAATAGTGATGGCTAATTTCATAAGGGGATCATTAATTAGGATTGGTTCATGGTTTAAGATGGAAAGGTTAGCTTGAAGAACTAAACCTTCTTCAGTGATATAGAGTGTAAAGATGAAAGAGTCTAAGGGATCTAAGGAAGATAAATCAATCAAATCCTCAATGAGGGGCTTGGTAACTTGGCCATGGGATTGATCTAAGTTAAGAGGTTCACATAGTCGATTAAGGATGATGGAGTCCATGGCCTACAAGTATGGGAGGAAAGAATAGTTACATAGAGGAAGAATAAAAATCCAAAAATTAGAGAAAATTTTCAAGTGATTTTACTACATAAGGCTAAGAAAGCTAGAAATAATTACAAGCCAAGAAATGGGAAGTTAGAATTTTTTGTACTTTTGGCTTTAAAAGTCAGTTTCAATTTGTAGTTTTAACTTTGAGAGTATGTAGGGGAAATGTAGATAAAGTATGATAGGTTTTGAAATTACTCAAGATGTTGTTGGTATATTTTGAGGTCACATCATAATAGTCATGTGGGAAGCTAATGTAGTGATGCAGATTTCACATTAGCATAATTGAAAATGCATGATCCCACATGAACATAATATGGAGATCCTTAGACTCTCATAAAGTAAGCAAAAAGGTGAACATTAAAAGAAAAAAAGAAGGGATAAAAAAAAAGGGTGATGAGTTAGACATTTGGTTATTTATGCTTTTGAGACTCAGGAGAGAGAACATTTGACTTGTTCTTGGCTTCTAAGGAGATATGATGATGTGTGAAAGTTGGAGGAAAAGTATGTACATTAAGAAGGTAAGTGGATCTTACTAGGAACATGTGGAGGTGAGAAGACAATAAATGCTAGGGAGAGCTCTACACTTATAAGTCTCGAGTGAGTTAATATTTAATTTTTCTTTTGTTTTCTTTTTTGTGATTTTCATCATTTTGTGTGGGTAGGAATGGTAAAAGATAAAGAAAATAGGAGTGCTTACACTTTGAGAACATTGGTAGGGTCCATGGTGTTTGCTGTGGCACTAGCTACTAGTTTTCACAGTATGCTACATGGTATGTCACATCATTAGTGATGGTAGTGTTATGGAACTAGCCTGCTAGCATGCACTAACATGTACCATGCTAGTAGCATACATTGATGCTAATGTTGATAGAGCATAGGGAGCATGGGATTGAAAGGGAGAAAGAATAAGAGAAAAAATTTATATGATGAGGGTTTGATGTGGTAGGGAGAGTGAGGAACATCTAGATTTATATCTATGGAAAAAAACTTTACCTTTTAAAAGGATATATTAGGGTTTTTGGGTATTGGCCATATTGGGAGAGGATCAACCATTATAGTCTTGTATGAAAGAAGAAATAATTTGAAGGCTAGGATTTGCTAACTTTGCGGATTTTTCCACTAAAGAAAGAAGAAAAAGATGAGGGTAAAGGTGATGGCTTGCATTGAGTGTTGAGGTAGAAATGAAGAAGGAGTAGAAGGTAGTGTGAGCACTAGGTGTTAAAGAGAGTATAGGTAGTGCATAAGATGCAAAGAGGTAAAAATTAATAGTGGTAACCTTTTTATTATTATTTTATATTCTTAATGCAAAGGGGGATGTAAATAGTAGTGTTGCTTAGTGGGGTGCTAGCCACCAAGTTAGCTTGGTATGCATGGTTAAAACACCATAGTTAAGCACCAGTAGATGTGCCAAAATGCATAGCACATGTTTTGCATTATTTTAAAAATAAATGTTTTATAGGGAGAAACATATGGTGCATACTTCTGGTGTGCTATAGTGCATGATGTTGAGGTATGTTTGGTACACCATCAGTGGTTATATGTCATTGCCAAAATCATGTACCATAGATGCTTTTAGTACCATTTTTTAAAAAAATTTCATTCAAATTAAATTTTTTTATTTTTTAAAATTATTTATTAGGATGGAAGGTTGGGAACATGTTGGGCTATATGTCAGAGTGACGCTAATAGACAAGTCCAAAATTATTTTATAAAACCACTTTTATCAAGATCAAGGATGAATGTAAGAGATGCTCTAAACAATTATTCCAGTGTTTTTTTTATTTAGATAAGGCACAAACAATTTTGGACTTCTCAAATCATCAAATCAAACTCTTATTAACTAGTAAGCAAAGATATGAAAGCTTACCTTGGCTTACCTTGCTTGCTGATGAGGAGAGAAGATTAATGTAGTTTGAGATGAGGTCCCCTATCATGAAGTACCTCCTCATCTTTAGGTTCTCTGTCATTATATTATGTATGTGATGTATCCATTTATTTATGTTCATTATGATAGAACCCTTGATCACTTATTGCATTATTTTCATTACTCCATTTCTTTTCATTTTCATTTGCACAATTTCCTTTCCAATGCATTTTTGACAAGACCAAGAATTAATATTATTTTGATCATCATGAGTATAGTTAAGAGATTGCTTACAACCACAATTTTTATGAATAAATAATTTATTATCCTCATGATTAAAATTATCAAACCTGACTATAATTGAGCTTGAATTTTCATGGGTAGCTTCCTCTAAATTCTTTAGCTAGTTTTAGGAGTCTCCTCTTCTTGAATGATACAATCCTTATTAAAATAGGTTAGTTGTTGAATCTCAGTTTTTATGTTTAAGATCTCTTCTTTTACTTTAGCATGGATAGCATCCAAGTTAGAAATTACAAATTTCTTTGTCTTCCTAATCAAATTATGTAAAAGAAAAATATCTTCTTTAAATTCACTATACCTTTTGTCACACTTACCATTTTGTTCAACCACATGTGAGAAATTTTCATCTATAAGTGCCATGCATATGAGATGTGAATATTTGAAAGAATTGCATGCTTCTTCTTCACTTTTCTCACCATCATTCCAAATTGTATAAAAGTTGGTCTTTTTCAATTCCTCATCATTGGATTTATTCTTTGGTTGTACCTTGCTATCACTAGGAAATTTAAAGGCCATATGATATATTCCTCCATAAATCCAACATTCTATAGTAGAAATCTAAGATATAATTTTAAAAATTTCTTCCTATTTCCATACCTTTGAATAGATTGGATATTTGTTGTGATGCCCACTTGTTTCTTCTTTTTAGTAATCATTGTAGCTTCCTTGAGAGAAAGGCAATCTCATCCTTACTACCCTCATCATGTTCATTGAACTCCTTCTCCTTGGAGGTAGTCTGTAGAGTAATAGATCTTTCCTGGATCACTCCTTCACTTATGAGATTCATTTCATAAGAAATGAGATCACTTTGAAGCTCTTTGTATTTTAAGGTTGAGAAATTTTTTATTTCCTTCATTGCCATGACCTTTGGTCTAAAGTTTAGTTGTAGAGTTCTAATCATTTTGGTGATGACATTGCTTTTAGGAAAATCTTTACCCATGCCTCTAATAGCTACAACAATATCATTGGACTTAGAGAAATAATATTTTATTTTCTCATATTCTCTCATTCTAAGCTTATCATATTCACTTTGTAGAACTAACAATTTTGATTGCTTAACAATAGAAGTTCCTTCATAAATAGCTTCTAAAGTTTGCCAGATTTTTTTGGCTATTTTACATCCTACTATCCTATTAAACTTAAATTTATTTAAAGTGCACTATAATAAATTTTTTACTTTTGAATCAAACATGAACTTATCCTTCTACTCTTGTGTCCATTTGTTGCGAGGCTTGATGATGCTAGTGGAGCTATTGACAAGTGGAGCATAGCCTTCAAGGTTTGACTTCCATACTTTAAACTTCATAGATTTGAAGAACTCTTACATTCTAGCTTTCCAATAAGTGAAGTTGAATCTTAAAACATGGGTATCTTCATGTAAGATGTCCCCTTCATTGTTCACTCTTGAAGTTGATGATGACAAAGAAGAGTACTAGGCTTCGATACCACTTTTGGATAGTCAAACTTAGAAAGAGGGGTAAATGTTTTTGGAGAAATAACACACACCAATTTTAACATGATTCCCCATCTTGGGTAGTTTACACTTGGAGGATAGATTGCAAGCAAACCTCTGGAGTTTATTGCTGTCAAATGTGATTTGAAGGGTGCTGCACCTTGTACAATGTCTAAGCCCCACTTTGAAGTACTATGACATTACACCAACCACTCAATCCTGTAAGGTCCTATTAGGCTTATAATGTGGTTCCCAAGCTTCCACAACATTTAAAATTTTGAGCTCCACTCTGGAGTGTTGTGCCATAATACCAACCACTCTATCTTGCAGGATCTCAACAAGCTTAACCAAGATGCCTTCCTACAAGAAGCACATCAAATCCACATGGGAACAAGGGAGAAAAAAATTACAAGGGATGAATGCAACTTAGTTTGCTAATCTTCTCACTTTGATGTACAACACAATTTATAATGGAAAATGATAATATAATGAGAAGAAACAGTGATTACAATGATTGACAAATGATTATAAAATTTTTGTATAAGAGCTTGGACATTTTCCAATGAGAAAGATGTCTTCTTATAATCACCATGTTTTTAAATCCATCTTAAAACTTGTGGAATGGCTAGCCAATGGTGGCTAATGATCATGGAAGATGTCTTCTTCATGCAAGAGATGTCTTTCTGTATTTGGTCTTCATTTTGGAAATATATCTTTGTCTGGTAAAAGATGTCTTTCTAAAATCTTCCATTCTGAGAAGATGTCTTTGCCTAATGAGAGAAGTCTTTCTAAAACTAGCCTACATTATGTGAAGATGTATTTGTTTGATGAAAATGTCTTTCCTTGATGAAATATGTCTACTGATTCTTGGAGATGTCTTTGTCTATGCATCTTTCAATTTAGTCAAGATGTCTACTATTTCTTGAAGATGTCTTTCTTTATCTTCCTTTCCATGATGAATTCTTCATTCCGTTTTCATAACCTTGTACTTCTACATGCTTTAATGGTAATAACTTTGCTTATAAGTTATTTGGTCCTTGTCCACATTCTTTGAATTCACTTCATTAGAGCTCTCCTTTTGTGGATGAGACCTTGAGACCTTGAAAGCACTTTAATCAACAAAGAGGTAAGGAAAGAAGTAAAAATTGTTTGAAAAGCAATTTTGATTTTTTCTATAGAATGTTTGGTATATGGTGGAAGAGGTAATTTGACCTCTAAATGTTCTAATAATAGCAGATGGTAATGAAGGGACAAAGATGATGAGCAGTTTAAAAATACCAACTTCTATACAAGTTAGGATGATGGTAAGCAAAGTGAAGAAGAATTTGAAAACTCTACCAAAGATTCTCATCTCATATGCATGGCTCTTATAGGCAAAAATTCACTACACACTACTGAATGAAGTGCTAAGTATGATGAAAGGTATAGTGAACTAAGAGAAGAAATTATTGCTCTACATTATGTGCTTATAAAGGTAGAGAAACTCTTAAATACTAAGCTTGATGCTATTCACACTGAATTAAAGGAAGAAATCTTAGACATAAAATCTGAGATTCAAAAACTAACCACTTTAAATAAGGATTGAAAATTTTTTTAAGAGGGAGATACTCTTTAAAAACAATGAAAGAATAAAGAGAAAGTCTCGCAGGAGGATACAAGCTCAAGCTCAAGCTTAGTTAGGTTTGATAATGTCATTCATTAGGAGAATACTTTATTTATTTGTAAAAATTATGGTGGTAAAAAAAACTTTGGTTATTCTCATGATGATTGAAATAAGATTGATTCTTGGCCTTGTCAAAAAGATTTTGGTAAGGATATTTTGTAGATAGCAACAGCTGAAAATGAAAAGAAGTGAAGAATTGAAAATTTTCTCAAAGAAACAGATGATACAAAAAGTGATCAAGGATTTATTCATAAAGAACATGAAAAAATAGAGTCAACACACAAAAGATCTAATGAAACATACCCAAAAGGTAAGGAGGTACTTCATTATAGAGGACCTCATCTCAAACTTCATTAGTATTCTTCCTCTTAATTACAAGCAAGCTAAGTCAAGGTAAGTTTCTATCTCCTTGCTTGCTAAATTTTGTATCAGTATTTAATTTGGAAAGTCTAAATTATTTTTGATATGTGCTTATTTTATTTATGTGATGTTAACTCTAGATTAGCTCTTATAAGAGAAGATTTTTTTTTTTACTATTGGAATAATTTTTTATAGTATCTTTTATGTACATATGAGCATGAAGCAGTTGGATTTATGAAAGTTTGTGATGTGGCACTTATAATGAATTTATTGTAAATCATCTTTTAGTTTCTTGTCTTGGTTTTTGACCTTTAACACTTGCATGTAATTCATGGTCTAAAAATATTATGATGAACTATTCATTGTTTATTGTGCTTTACTAAGACATCAAAGCTCATTTCTTTTGACTTGGTAATTTTGGTGAAAATCATGAATCTTGAATCTTTTGAAGATAGATTTTTGAAAGTACTATTAATACTACTAATAGGAGACTCTAGTCTCCATACTTGATCGTATGGTTGCTTGGGAGAAATAGTACCGTAATGATAAAAGAGCCTTTACAATCACCTTTGATAAGAATAAGATGATCCAAAAGAACTTAAAGGGAGCACAAAAATCTCCACATATGTAGGGGGAGTATGTTCTTAATCATTGTTTATCATCCAAGAAGTCACTAGCATAGGGGAAGTCTTTAAAAATGAGTGAGGAAGAGCTTATTAATCTAGTAATGTCTTGCAAGTAAAAGTGGAGAGTTATTAAAGAACCTTACCTAAAGATGCTTTTTTTTAGTGCAAGCTCCTAAACTTGATATGAATCTACTTATGAGATTTATGTTAAAGATGTAATGTTTAACCTTTTATATTTTGAGACTATACCATTTTAAGTACTAAAGGCCCTTGTCACAAATAATTCTCAATTTAGAAGATCTTAGTGTTCAATGGAAAATTGAACAAAAACAAGTACTCATGATCTCTTTTGGTAGGAAATGAGGTACATATATAGATATTTATTTGCTTGTTAAGATTAGCTTCTAATTTTTTGGTAAAAAGATGATTGGTTCTCATTTAAATGGTTTTTTGATCTTTTGATATAATAAGGTATCTTGCTTTGTCTTCAAGGTTGAATATGCATGTTTTACTTGCACTAAAGATTGCTTTGCATTATCGTAGTGTTTCAAAAGAAGGAAATTATTAGACAATTCTATGAATACTAGCGATTTATTACTAATGGGTCATTGACTCAAAAATAGGTTGTTTGATCTTCAATGCTAAAATTTCATCTTTTATCTTCAGCTATGAGGGTTGTACCCCATTTTTTTTCTAATCTTCTAATGTGAATAGATAAGGGGCAACACTTATTTGGTTTAATCAATGCTCAGTGATGTGCACTTTTTAATTTCTTATTATTCCTTGGAAATAGTGTTTACATCTATAGCATTCTAAAGTTCATATGCATTTACTCTGATTGTTTGTAACTCTATCTTCACTCCTTTTTGATGATGTCCAAAAATGGAAAGATTTAGGTTGATTTGACATAGTTGACATTTTATTATGGTGTGACATGATTGATGTTATAAGCATAATCAAGAATATATGACTTGGTGCTTTCTTGAGACTACTAATCCATTTTTTCAAGTTTTGAACATCATCAAAAAGGGGTAGATTGTTGACCTTTTTGTATGTCAAAAACCTAAGGAAAATGGAGAGTATAAGTTATTGTGGAGTATGATACTTTTGCAGGACATGAAGGAGAGCATAAGATATGACATCTACAAAGAGATTTTAGAGTGGAAACCAAAAGGACTCACTGAACATGTATGAAAACTACATCAAGATGTCAAAGAGAGAACTACAAGGACTCAAGAGAGCTTGGACAAAGAATTCTTTAGAAAAGTAGGAGCAAGGACAAAGATGAAGACTACAACAAAATGAAGAAGTTCCTAATATTAGGAATGAGCAAAATTAATGAAAGGAAGCCTCAGGATGCAAAGCACAAAAACTAAGAATACATCTAGATGAAGTACAAAAGAAGCAAAGAATAGGAGATGTCTACTATGTGGAAAAGATGTCTACATGAAGACGTCTCCAAGAAGACATCTCCCTTGGGTGTGAGATGTCTATCCAAAATTTAGGTTTGAATAGTGAGATGTCCAAATCTTAAAGAAGATGCCTCCCCTAGCCATTGCTCGAATTTCAAGATGATTTTAGAAACATCAAGGTTATAAGAAGACTTCATTCTCTTGGGGAATGTGCAAGTGTTGTGCATGAAAAGTTACTATCAAAGCAATCATTGCATACTGTACTTGTATACCTAATTTGTCATATCATTTGGTTGTGTATTGTACTTCATTGTCTTATCATTTGTGTTGTTGTATTGAGTGTTATTAAATTGTGCCTCAAAGTACAAGGACTAGAAAATTAGTTGCATCATTGTAATTTTTGTTTCTCTTTTGTTGCCCTATGGGATTAATGTGCTTCTTATGAGAAGGCATCATCCTTGAGCTTGTTGGGATCCTATGGGATTGAGTGTTGGGACCTTATGGGGTTGAGTGGATTCATGGCATCTAATCACTCTGAAGTAGAGCTTAGAGCTTGTATAGGGTGTGGTATCCTTTAAACCATATTTTGAGAGAAACAAATTCCAGAGATGTGCAAGTGATATACCCTCTGAGTATGAAGTACCAAGTTGAAGAACCATGTAAATTTGATGTGTGCTTTGTATTGATGAACTTTCGATTTGGGAAACTTATTCATTTCTCCTCTTCTAAGTTCTATGATCCTCAACATTTAGTGATCAATGTAAAGAAAATTCATTTATTTAATAGAGAGATAATATATTTGGGACATATTATTTGAAAAAATCAAATTTGGATGAAAGAAATCAAGGTGATGGTATGATGGTATTAGAGATTAGTCAACTCCTAAAAATGTTGGTCAGGTATGATCATTTCTTGGTTTAGCAAGTTTTTATCAAAGGTTCATAAAAATTTTCAATGGAATTTCTTAACCTATGTTTGATTTTCTGAAGAAGAATAAAGATTTCATGTGAGGTGAAGAAACCCAAAGGATCTTTAACTTATCAAAGGCAAAATAACTACTAAATTGCTACCTACAATTATAGATTTTGAGAAGCTTTTTTATGTGAAGGTGGATGCAAGTGGACTTACCATTGGAGGGGTAATTTGACAAAAGGGTAGGACTATGGATTTCTTTTAAAAGAAGTTTAATGGGTTAAGAAAAAAATATACCATACATGAGAAGGAGTTGTATACTATTCTTCAAGCAATCAAGCATTAGAGACATTACTTATTGCCCAAGGAGTTCAATTTGATGATAGACCATAAATAATTTTAGTTTCTTAATTTCCAAAATACATTGAGCGCTAAACATGTAAAGTGGATTGAAAAATTATAGAAATTCAATTTTTTGCTTATGCAAAATGGTAGAAAAGCCAATTTTGTGGTTGCTACATTGTTTAGAACACATGTGGTTAATTTTAGTGTTCCTCATTTGGAAAGTATGGGTGATTTTACTGATTTTTCTAAAAATGATTGTGATTTTGTATAGGTTTGAAGGAGCCTCAAGGAACTATTTTTGATTAGGATAGATTAATCAAGAAAACTATCATATTCAAGTTAAAATTTTGTTAAAAAATGAAGAGATATATGTTTTCAATTATGATTTTAGAAGAAAGAGTTTGGATGAAAAGCATTGTGGTGGCATGGTAGGTAATATGAGTAGGGATAAAACATTAGAACTTGCATGTAAATGTTATTTTTAGCTTGGAATGACATATGAAATTTTCCAAATTTATGAAGGAGTATTTACAATGTTAGAAATTCAACGAAGGTAAAGGAATGTATAGACATTATATTTTTTTTGGTAATTTTCAATTATTCATGAGAAAGTATGTCAATGAATTTTATGAGTAGGATTGAAAAGACTAAAATTGGTAATGATGCTATCTTTGTTATGGTGGATAGGTTCTGCAATATGATATACTTCATTCCATGTGAAAAGATGAGTAATGCATCTCATGTTACAAATTTATTTTTCATGCATGTTGTGAAGTTGCATGAGATTCCTTTGAATATTATTAGTAATAGAGACTCCAAACTCATTAGTCATTTTTGAAGATCCCTTTAGAAAATTTTAGGAACAAAGTTAAATTTTCTATTGCATATTATGCATAATATAATGGCCAAAGCAAAGTGGTGAATAAGTATTTGCTTAATATTTTGAGGTGCTTATGTGATGGACAACATAGTAGGTAGGAGAATTTGTTATGGCATGCTCAATTTTCTTATGATAATGCTTTTCATGTTGCCATTAGAAAAGGCTAATTTGAGTTGAATTATGATTTGTTTTCCAAAGATGGTAGAGAATGTAAGGTTTTTTGACTGTGAAGCTTAACTAAGTGCTAATTTTATGCAAGAGATGAGAGATTTTCATGTCCATGTAAAGGAAAATCTTGACTAACTACTACTAGTGTATTTTCATTCATTAGTGTACTACTACTAGCCTAATCCATCCATTGGTACCCTACTGCAATGTATTCATTCCAAGAAGAAGAGTTTTCCATGTTTCCTACTCCTTTTTTTTTAACATCATGACCAACAAAATGGCACGTATGAGGAATCTTTCATTATAGGAGATGAATGGCACTACTAAAAATCTAGCATGCCTATCTACTGTAACAATTTGGGAGAGTTTGACTACAATGTTTCCAAGGTAGGCCATTCTCACTAATTTTCTATTCCATTTTATGTATTCCATTTTTGGTTTTCTATTCCATTTTTCAAATCTACGCTTGTGTATTTGTTATTTTTTAATTCCACATAAATATTACCTTATATTATAGCCATGTATATGTATGTTCAGGGTTATTTGGTTGATTTTTCTTTGGAAAATTCAATTTGTAAAATAGGCCTATTGTTTAAATACCTTTTTTTAAAAAAAAAATTGGGTACTCTTGGCAATTTTATTTAGATCTAGAATGGGGGATTTAATAAAATTAAATTTTACACAATAATATCCCCTTATTTTGATTTGTTTTAAATGATTATGAGTTGTTTTGATTTTTTTTTCTATAATCGACATCTTTGACTAAGTTAAGTTTTACATGTTTTGTGATTTTTAGGTGAAAAAGCAAGCAATGTTTTGTATATTTTTACTAAGAAATTGGCTGCATATTTTTAAAATATATTGTTATGGGTTTTCAATGTTATGTTCAAGCTTCCCAATGGTTCTAGTCCTACTCAATTTGGAGTTTTAATGATGAAGTTATGGCCATTTGAGGTGGGTTGTGTATGTAGGGTTCTTTGCCATTTTTCAAATTTCATGAAACTTCACAAATTTTTTCTAAGAAAAAGACAAGGGTTTTGAATTTTCTATGGCTATGGGTATGTTGTCTTGATTTAAGCCTTCAAATGGTGATGGATTTTGAGCTCAAACAAACTTTTGATGAATTTTTTGCCAACCCTACATGAAAGGGATTTCATGTTGATGGCTACACTTAGGTTAATTGGGTAATTTTTTTTGAAAAATTGGTTAATATTTCTAATTATTTCTTATTTTGAGGTTTTATTTTAAGGTTTTAATATTCCAATGACTATGGAATCATCAAATTTTGTTAAGTGGTTAATTAGTTGTGGTTGTTTCCATTTGGTTGCACAAAATTATGGTTACAAGGCTATGATGAATTTACCCCTATAAAGATGGGCAATGTTGAGGTTGTGAAAAAATTTTTCCATCAATTTTGCATGGCCTTGGGGATTCTTTGGGATGTCAAGAAGGGGATAGAAGTGGTTTGAATCAAATTAAAAAAAAATCATATTTTTTCTAAGTGTTTTCCTATGGCCATATTGGTGCTAAGTNTTCATATTTTTTCTAAGTGTTTTCCTATGGCCATATTGGTGCTAAGTGTGCAAATTTGATGGAATGTTGGTTATAGTCTTATGCCATGTGTCAAAATATTTTCTGGGTATAGAATTATTTATGTAAGTTGATAATGTATTATTTTATATTCATTTTCATGTTTTTAGCCCTAAACTATCAATTCCATATTTTTAGTTGTAATCTATCATTGTTACAATTTTAGTTTTAAACAGTCATTTTATGTAAACTATTTCAAATTTTGTCAAAGTGTTCTTCTTCTATGTTTCACAGTTATAAGGCTTTGGGTTTAAGGTTGGATGGTTAAAATTTTTGTAGTTGAATGTTACAAGGCCTTCTTGAAATCCATCCTAGTGGTGATAGAAATGGTGGGGCTGTTGTGTTGCATTGACATGCTAACACCTAAATCCTCAAGCCTTGACATGGAGTGGGATCAACATGGAATATGGTTTAGGAATGAGCTCTAATACTTTATATCCTACCTAATTCATAATTATATTGTTATATTTTGGTCATACTTGAAGTTTGAGGTGGTGGCAATGATCATGAAGGCCATATTGCCCAAATCTTCTAATTTAATTATGAAATTCAACATGGATAAACCTGATGTCTAGGTAAGAGGAGAGATACATGATGACATGACTATCATGGATCCTTGTAAACTATCATAAATTTTGGAGATGCCTGAATTTAGATAATATAACTTGAACAACACCTTAATTGTTGGCAATTGTGCTCATACATGGTTCCAAAACCCTCCTATCACTATCTATCGCATAGACAGGTAAGTAATATTGTTATCTTGGTTATTTTTTTGTTGTTGTGCATTTTAGGTTATAACTATGTATGGTATATTTTTTTACTTTCTTGTAGGTTTAGGATGGATGATCAAGTCCAAATCAAGGTTGAAAAGCTTTTGCTCCTAGCTCACACAACTCTATAGGTGTTCACTAAGAATTCAAACATGAGGCTTGTGGTGTAGGAGCAATTGCATGGAGACCTTGATAGTAGCATTGGGCATTACCCTAAGGCCTATAAGAGATGCCTAGAAAACAAGAGCATAGATGGCTAGTAGACCAACCCATATCTTGATGGTTTAGACTTGGATCCACAACCTAGAGCTCCTACGATGCTTAAGTCATATAGGCAAAGTAATTGTTATTAATTTGTTGATTTTATGCTAATGTTTTTCTGGTTATATGGTTATGAGGCTATTTTGGTTTTTATGGTTTATGTAATTATATTTCTGATAATTTTTTGCACCTACGTGAAGGCTAACAAGCTACCTTTCATTATTTTATAGTAGTCACTCCATCTACTAAGGTTATGTAATCACTTCAAGACATATGGAGGAGACCTTGATCCTTAAGTTTGGTGAGGTGGAATCCTCACAAGGCTAGTTATCAAATCAAGCACCCAATGCTATTTGTGTGAGGGGTCATCCATGTAGGACTATTTGACCTCTTCATGGCCCCAAGCCTTATTGTTCCTACCATAGAAATGTTAAACATATTTAACTCATTTGATCAAGGAGTTTAGAGGTTCATCACCCATGTTCATGGTGTGACTATTGTTTTGGACATTAATATATCCACATTCAATGACCTCTTCATTTTCCCAAATGATGGCATGTTAATTATCATCAAAGCAGGAAAAGAGGTGGATCATCGAGAAGAAGTGAAAAAGTGGTTAGACATTCATCATGGTATCAAGGGAAACCCTTTCAGAGAGATCAAATCATCATTTATTAGGGAGATGTATTCCTTGTTTTGATCTTGGGTGTTTCCTAAGTTGTTATCACAGGGAAACATCTTGGACATGGAACAAGATTGGAACATGAAGCAAGTACTCACTAATGGCACTCAATTCAACTAGGCTACACACTTGGTTTTTGGGCTTCAATTGGAGGTCCAAAAACTCCATGAGAATCTTACTACGAAGTGACGTGTGCATTTCACACTTTTTGCAACTTACTTATAGAGGTTTGAAAAATTTATGGTTGGAAGAAAGGATTGATGATGGGTTGTTCAAGATTCATCCCAATTTGTCAAGCCCTCAGTGAAGCTTCTTGCTTTAATCACTAGGGCCCAAGATACACCAAAGGTTGTAGATGAATCCTTCTTTATCATCATAAAGGACCTTGATGAAAAATGTTGTAGATCTTCTAACAACATTGAGGCTAATCCTCTCATCATACTAGCTAGTGTCAAAAAGGTTCAAAGTTTGCATGCAAAGGCTAAGGGTACTAGTAGGGAGAAACTTTAGAGGCCTTTGGTAGCATAGCTAGTGCCAATGGTTGGGGAACCTCCCAAGAAAAAGATGACCATTAAGCTTAAAGGGATGCAAGCTAAAATCATGGGTATATATTTTGACCATTCATTACTTTATTACTGCTTTGCTCAACTTCTATGGTTGATTTATGGCTTCGTATGATGTGCTAAGTTACTCTATGTTTCATGGTTGATGCCTCTTGTAAATAAGCAATAGGAATGAGAGGCTATAGTAGTAAAAGCTACTGCTGAAGAAGAGTGGAGAAGTTAAGAAGAGGAGGAGATACAACATTGAGAGGAAGAGATATTGAAGCATTATGAGGATGATGCATTGGAGAATTAGGCCTTGCCTTCTTTTCCTTCTATGAACCACTTTGACACCATGCTAAAGGATCCAAAAATGAGTGAAACTCCTATTGCCACATCAAAGGAGCTTTCATGTACTTATAATTTTTAGTTCTAAGTGTTGTACATGTCATGTTCCATTGATTCCTAGTTAGTAATGGCCATGATCATTTGATTATTTACTGCACTTATTATAGCTCAAGAGCCATTGGCAGAAGCATCCACTTCTACCTTCCATATGTAAGCATGGGTGGAAACCCCCAATAAACTAGAATTTATGTGGAATCTGGCTGAAGATATGACCAGACAATTACAATAGATAGCTTCTAAAATTAGTAAGAGTTTTAACTCATTTTTCCTTTTATGTTTTCAATCTATTACATGGTTTTCTTGGTTATGCAGTTTTCATTGTTAACTTGTTTCATTTTTTTGGTTGTAGTGCCTAACTTGAGATGGGATCTTGATAAGCTAGTAAAGGTCAATGCATTTCCTTCCTTATCTTTTGATATGTAGAATGTCCCATGTAAGCTGTATGAGGGTGTCACTGGATGTGCACTCTCATGTGCTAAGTCTTTGTGGGAATGTAGATATTATAATGAGTTCCTATGGGAATAGTCATAGCATTAAGGGAGGAGAAAAAAAATTGAAAGAGGAGGTAAAAAAATATAAGGACCACAAAGACTTCATAAAAACTTAGGTAAGCAACAAAGAATCTTTATGCACTAAGGAGATACTCTAGTCTTGCTACTGGAATGCACTTCAAAGAAAGCTCCCCCTTGCTAGAGAAATCATACAAAAAAAGTTTCAAATTGATCTCATCAAGTGCAAGGCTAGTGAGTGAAAAGAATACTACACTTTGATCTTTGAGTGGGGTCATAAGAAAAAGAACCATAAGAGGATCTATAAGGCTAAACAAGATGCTTATCTCAAGTGGCTATAGGAAGATTCTATGAAGTGGTGAAAGCTAGAGCTATTTATGATGGGAATCAATGTGAAGGATGTCTAGAAGATATTCATGAACAATGTGACTATAGCTACTTCTCCTACTCATCAAATTACTACTACCTCATGGGAGGAAACCTCAGCCACATTTTCACATTAGCCCCTTGCATGGACTAACATTGATAGGACTAGTATACTAATGGGTCTTGATCTTGGGGATGTTGATTGGTCCAACAAGTTTGAAGAAAAATTCCTCCATCATCTAGAGGTTGGTATTTAGACTTTCCCTATAGAACATATGGCTCTTAAACCCTCTCAGGTTAGTTCATTTAAGTTTAATTTAACTAATTTTCATTTTGATGTTTATTGGTTGCTAATCAATTTTGGTCTTGTCATGTCATAGGCATAAAACGACATTAGTGGCCCCAATGATGTGGATAGATATGATGATTCATCTCCTTCACCAAATGCTCCTTATTCCATTAGTTTCTTTTTTTATGCCCATTTTAGTTGATGTGAGTTTTGATGTTGATGATGTATGTCTAGTGTTAGCAAAAATGGTTCATTTCCTGGACAATTTATTTGAATATGATTATGATATTATGGACATTTTACCTTCAACTTTAATTTTACATTTTAAGTTTTAATTCAAGTTATGATGTTATAGCATCATCAGTTTTATTTATATCATGGAACTATGTTGTAATCTACATTTTGGCTACATTGGCTAGACTTGATTGTCATGCAATAGAAGGTTAAAAACGTTATGAAATAAAATCATAAACTAAAGAAAAAATGAGGTATAAGGTTATTTGCCAATTTTAGGCCATGGTGGGCCATGCAGTATTTGCCAGTTTAAGGCCATGATGGGCTACAATGCCAGCTTAAGGTTTTAGCAGATCATGATGCTAGTTTAAGGTCTTAGCATACTATAGAGAATGTAAAACTAAAAGTTTTTTATGAAGTTTTCTCTTTAAGAAAAAATGATTTAAAAGTAAAAGGATATAAAAAAAATATACACTCTAAGCAACCAAAAAATTTAAATTTAAACCCAAGAGAAATGAAATGGTACCAACAAGTAAAGTGTAAACCAAGGTTATTAGGCTATGAATCTTATAAAGTCACATGGCTACAAATGCATAGGGTATGAGAAGGATTAGGAGCTTGTATCACTTGTACAAGTATTTTCTAAGCTTTGAGAGATTAGGAAAAGTGTATGGCCTATTTTTCACATGCCTATACTCTTCATCATCTTTACTAACGATGTTGAAGGAAAATTCTCCCCATGGCACATCAACAGGTTAATCATTGTTTGCTTCTCTTTCTTTGGTCTTGTCATTCTTTTTGATTTCATGACCAATGATAGGAGTTGCTTCTTGAAACTCCACTTCAGACCCTTGAGATACATTGATTTTGTTAATAGCTAAGGGGACCATGCATTCACCATGGATAACAATTTCACATCCTCATAAGGGAGGTGGATTTCTTGGTGAATAGATTAAGAAATATCCCACACTTGGTTCAACAAAGGTCTTACTAGGATGAGGTTGAATCCTAATGTCTCTTATATTACCAAGAAATATACCATTGTGGAGAACTATTCCCCTACCATGAAATCTAAAGATATGAAACCCTTGGCCACAACCTATGATCCATTAAAGGATTTTTAAGGGCTAAAGTCAAGGTACATTGCATTTGTTCAATTATGCCTAGGCATTCAATGATGGTATAAGGTATGACATTGGTTGCCACCTCATCATCTACATCTACCTTATGTACTTTATATTGGCCAATACATATGGTTATAAAAGAAGGAACCTTGGTTACTTCACCATTTTGGGGATTTACCTTGACCTCATTGTCATGAAACACCAGTGATGTTGACTTTGATTATTTGGATGAAGAGGATACCATGACTACATGGATGAACTCTTCATTAGTGGGGATATCCTCATTGACAGGAATGGATGTCAACATCTTGACTAGTGCCTTGTAGTGGGCAACAAAAGTCATGACTAGGTCATACAAGCTCAAAGTTGTGTTCTTTTGTTTGAGTGATTGTTTAACCTATTCCATCACATTAAGGAAGCTCTTGTTACTAGTTGATTATTTGTTGTATCTAACTTCCTTCATATGTCCCAAAATGCAAACTACATGTTTAGGTTGTTGTTGTGACCTCTCCTCTTAGTTTTCCTCTTTTAGCTTTCATTCTTTTCATGATTTACTGGTTGAAGTAGCCTACATTATAGAAGTCATGAAAACAAATGAAATGGAAGTGGGCTTTTGGTGGGGCCACCTCCTTCCCTGATTTGGCCTACTTATCAACCTTGTTCTTGGCTTTCTACATAGCCTTCTTCCATTTTTTGCTTAGGGATTTCTTGCTATTCCTAATTGGTTGTGAGGAAGAAGATGTTGCATGGGCCACCATGGGGGGTTATTTCATTGTTGGGGTACATTGCATTCTAGAGGGTTGGAGCACCCTAATCACAAAGGGTTATTTGGGTGGTGCTAGTGATGGTACCATTACAATGAAGGGAAACCTTTTAGCAGGAGTTGGAGGACCCCTTTCATTGTGAGGAAACACCCTAATCACAAACAATTCCTTCATAGGCTTTTGATCATTGTGAACATCAAACACTGCTATGGTGTATAGGCTATCGTGAGCTTTTAGAGGGTCCTTATATATGTGCATTGATTGGTTTTGAGGCCTAATAGGATTGTATGTGTCTAATACTAATTCATCCCTATCAATAATCCTTTGAAGATCATCCTTCAATGCAAGGTAGAAATTAGTATCATGACCTGGTAATTGATGGTAATGGAAAAAGTAGTTGAGCCTAAAGTATTTGGGTAGAGAAGGGTCATCTTTGATTGCTCAAGCAGGTTCTTTCACTATTTCACATAACCTACCATGCCTATTGTAGGCATTCTTGGTAATTTGCATGTACTAAACTCTACTGCTCTTCAATAGTCGGTTTAATAGATTTGACAACTTAAGAGGTAATTTGGTATAGTTGGATCAGTCTTTCTATGAAAAGTTAGACCTAGAGGTAGTCAATGCAGTAACCTCAGAGGTTGATGTTTGATTATTGTTGTTGGTAGCACGGGCCTTAGGTTGGTTATTCTTTGGCCTCTGGTTGGTTAGCTTAGTCTCCTTGGTCATAGTAGCTATGGACATATTGATTTGCCTACCCTTTCTCTTATCTTTACATGCATCTTGGTTTTTTTATGTAACATAAGCAGGATTGTGGCTAGCTTTGGCAGCATCCTCTATGTTCTTAGTCTAGGAAAATGCTTAACTAAGAGACTGTGGATTAAGATAATATAATTTTGATTTTATAAAATCATTAACCATCCCTTTAAAAATAGGTAAAAGATAAGTTTTATCTATTGGCTCTGGTATCCCATCGAGTAGAGTGTTCCATCATTGGATGAAATTCTGCACTAGCTCTAGGGATTCTTGATTGACCTTCATCAGTTGATCAAGCATGGTATTAAGTTTCAAGTTATACTTGAAACACTTAACGAATTGTGAAATCAGTTCATCCAAGGAGCATAGGGATCCCCTTGGTAAGGCATGGTACTAGTCTAAGGCTTTTCCTACTAAAGACATAGGGAAAATTTACATAATTGTATGCAACCACAATTGCAATAGTAAGCACTTGAAGTGGTAGTTAATTAGATGTGCATTCAAATCACATTTGCTATTGTACTTGATGAATTGTGGCATAGGGACAGTTAGTGGTGGAATTGTAGGGCTTCTAGGGTCATCTTGATAGAAGTTCATAATCTTTATAGTTTGGGACATTAAGGCTTTGAGTTTTCTTAACCCTTCAATCAAGTCCTAGATCATTTGAAAAGCTTGATCCAAGCCTTGGGGTGCCCCCGTTCGTTGTGGGATTTGGACAAAAGGTTGAGGCATACACTGAAAGGCTTGTGGCCTTGCTATTAGCTATACGATAGAAGGGACTAGTTGCATCATGGTTGTAGTATGTGGACCAAATAGGGAAAAAGATGTTTATGTCAGTATTTAAGGCACAAATGAGACAAAGGAGGTATGTGACCCCTAAGTTGCATGTGGTTCCACTATGAGCCTTGTCTACGTGATAGAAGTATTAGTCGCAATAATAGCCATCAACGATGGTTGCACAGTTTAAGGTTGTGTAGCGAATGACATGGAAAAGTGGAAGGTTGTGGGTTATGGCATTGACTATGCTTGGTGCATGACTATAATAGGGGTAGGACCAATCATAGTATGGTAGGAGGGGATAGAAGATGATGGCACCATGCCCATAAGGCTTAGTGGCCTTGGGGTTTGCTTGTTGGAACAACACTCCCAAGAGGTTTTTTAAAGTTCAGATTCTACCCTAAACTCATCGTCCTCTTCCTGTTGCTCTTTTGAGCTGTGCTTGTCATCCTCCTCCTCCATTTTAAGTAATTGGACTAGGATGCTAGCATAGATGTTGTTGAGGGGAATTTGGTCATATAGGGAAGGGATATACTCTTTTCCACCTTGGTGTGTAAGCTCAAACTCCCTTTTGGCTTCTACTTCCAAACATGAAATCAGCATGCTAGCCTACATCTTGGCACAAATGTAGTTATATCAATCTTTATTTATAGTCAAGAAGTTAGGACTTTTTTCCTTATCTCTCAAAGACTACCTACATTCTATAATAACAAGGTCTTTGGGATCATACACCCTCATGGCTTATTGGCTAGACCCACCGTCAATGAGTGTGAAGGGTAGTTTAGTTGATTGTTGGAAAGACATGTTGTAAGTGGTGTTTTTTTGGAATTTTTACTATTTTTAGTGAAAACATAGTAAGTAGGATTAACTCCTATCACAGTAGACTAAAAATGGAAAGGTAGTAAGAAACGACTACTAAGCGAAAATAGGTGTCATAGTAGGAATGGAGTTCAATAAAATGGTGTTGAATAAAATTGGTTTAAATGATAGTCAACCTACTACTATCAACATACTTCCTAATTAATGTCAGCATAGTCAGTCAACTACTATTAGCGTAGTCTGCTAACTATTGTCAACATAGTCAATGAACTCTGTCAGCATAGTTGCCAACTACTATTAGCATAGTCAATCAATTACTGTCAACATAGTCCACTAACTACTGTTAGTGTTGTCAATGAACTACGACCAACATAGTTACCAACTACCATCAGCACATGACAAGAAAATGGGCTTTAATGAAATGGTTATTGTAGTAGACAAGAAATTTGCAATAGAACCCAATAGAATGGGTGTTGCAGTAAATGGAAAATTTGTAGAAAAATCCAATGGAATGGATGTTGCAATAGACAAAAAATTTGCAACAAAACCAAACTCTACTACCACTGCTACACAAAGGCTTAGCATTGGGAAAAAAATGGCCAAAATAGGTTTATGGCCAGGAATTTGGGTAGAGGCCCTCCTTCTAGTGTCAAAAATCTATTGGAGCTAGAAATCTTAGTTGCTGGAATGGGAAACTAAAAGATCTTAGTGCTAAAATAGTTTTAACCTAGAATCCTAAGGGCCTATAAAAATCAAGACTTAGGGTACCTTGGGTAGTCTTACCAGTCACCCATGGACTTATGAAGTGTAAAATGGAAGTAGTTTTAAAATTATAAATGTAAATGACAACATAGACAAAAATGGTCTAATAAAAATGGCCTGTTGAAAATGTAGCGAGAAATGGCCTATTGAAAATGGTAAAGGAAAATGAAATTATAGTTACAGAAATAAGTGTAAATATAGAAATGGAAACCAAAATTTGCACAACGTAAACCAACAAATTTATAAAATAATATAAAATAGATTGAGTTCACAATGTACAAGTTTGTGCCAAGGGCATAAGAAGTTGCTCGCTAAAGCTTGAAGTCTATTGGAGAAGGCTACCTTCATGATCCAGTTCCTTCCCAATTTCAACCTATTGCAACTTTTCATCAATTTTCACCCAATCTACTGTGTGGGGATGGGATTTTCATTTCACGTTTGGGGTAATAAAAACTACGTGAAAGTCTATGTGTCCAACATAGTCCTAGTTTCTACCACCAAATAGCACTACCAAGTGAGGATGTAATGACTACAATGGATCTTAGTGGTTGCCAATGGAGATGGAAACAAGATAGGATCTACACTTTAAGTGGCAATGACAATTACATGGGGGTGTTTACGCCCAATATAGTGCCAATTTTTACTACTAAAAATGTAGTTGGATTGCAAATGGCTTTGATGGGTAATGAAAATGGCCATGATAATGGAAAATAGTACTGCTATAAAATGATTTTGAAATGTCAAAGTGCAAAGAGTTCGGAACTACTGCATGGTATGCAAACTACCAAAATTCAAAATTGTTGTATGAAGCACAAAATGCCAAAAATTTGGCACCATTGTATGTGATCCCAACTCAAAAATTCAAAACCTAGATATAATGTCAATGTTAGGATTTTATAGTTTATGGTTGCCATTTTTGGGCCTATTGTTGATTACCATTGATTGCTAACAAATTAGTGTTGATTATGGGTTGTAATGGCTACTACTACCAACATAGTCAGCCAACTACTATTGCTAGCATAGTCAGCAAACTACTACCAGCATAGTTAACCAACTACTACTACCTAACGTAGTCAACCAACTATTGCCTAGCATAGTCAACCAACTACTGCCTAACATAGTCAACCAACTACTACTCAACATACTCAACCAACTACCACCAACATAGTTAGCCAACTACCACTAGTGTAGTTGGTATTTGTGGTAAGTCTAGAATAAACTATAGCCACAAAACCCATCTATTTGCCATAAATAGTAAATAGGCTTTTGTGACTACATTGAAGGCTTTGGAAATGGAAAATGAAAAAGTATTGGAAAATAAAAAAATGGATGGAAATTGTAGAAATGGTGGAACTTGTTGGAAAGTGCCATGTCTGGTGAAGATTATTGTCTAGCCATTGTTGACTTGGGATGCATACGCTAGCTATTGTTGGAGAAATGGACATCCCAACAATTCCAACATTACACTTCTGTCAGGTCTTGGTGGTGACTACGTTGACTATTGTAACTATTGTGGTTATTGTAACTACTGAGCCTACTGAAGCTACTGTGCCTACTAAAAATGGCTTCATCATAGTTGGGGCTATACCCCTACAAAAACTCATGAAAATGCCATTTTTATCCATTCCAAAGGCATTTTTGGTTTTCTCAAGCCCAAACATGAACATGGGGTACCTATTTCTGGTTGGGAAATGAGGCAATAACAACTTTTGAAGCATTTTTCAACTCCAAAAAGTTGAAATATGAAAGATTATAACGTATGTACTACATATCTTACATTTACAATGGAACTTTGCATCAAGCTAAAAAGTGGGATTTGCAAATTGAATTTTGGTGGTGTTTCATTAGTAAAACTAAAACTTTTTTTTTCTTTTTTCTTTTTTTTGTATTTGTGCCTCATTTTACATGTCTTAAAAGCTTTCTCTATAATAAGTTTCCAAACTTGTTTTAAATTTAATACTACTAATATTATTAACATCATGTTTTTATAGCCGTAGTTTCCCTTCAGGGATTAACCTTGTTGAGATTTTCGAATGATCTCTCTTGAGATATCACTACTATTTTTGTAACTACCCTTGTTGAAATTTTCAAATGATCTCTCTTGAGATCTTATTACTATTTTTGTTATTGTAGGGAATATCCTTCACTATAATGAAACATTTGAAAATGCTTTTGTTCAATATATGAAGCCTTGAGTTATGCATTAGAATACACTATATATATGTGATACATTGTGTGTAAATATCTTTTATTGAAATGAAAAGGTGGTTTGATAAATAGAATTGACATTTTAAAACTACTTCATAAGTCAGTATATTATTTTATTTTATCATTTGAATTTGTGTGCATACTAAGCTAAGATAATCACCTCTTCGATAGTTAACTTGGTTTGCACTTAAAAAGACAAAGACCAAAATAGAACAAAATAATTTTGGAATTTATTAAAATATTTTAAAATAGTGCATTCTGAAGCAGTTAAAAGCATTCACATGTTAGTCATTTATGATTTTATAATGATAATTTTTTCTAATATTTTGATATATATGTGTTTTTATAAAACTTCCAAAGTAAACTTAAATCCTAAAGAGACCCATGATTCATGCATGCCAAAAATCCGTGCATATGCATTTTTGCAAATGGCAAGAAACATCAATTTGCATGGGTACATCCGTACATGTACTTTCCAATGAACATCATTTCATTTGCATAATATTCATTTCACGTCTCCACTCTCAACGTATCCACGCAGCAACTTTACCCCTGCAACTTCAATTCTTCTTCTTCTTGCGGCTGTGGTTTCTGAAGTAGTGTAGAAAACCTGGACATGATGATGAGGAGCCAAATAATTCCCAACAAGCTATACAAGTCGTTATCTAACACCAACACTCTCAACAGTTTCATTTTTATAAAATCATTTAACCAGTTAAATTCCCGAATATCGATCTCCGACGGGTCCATCTCACTACCATTGTCCAGTCCAGCGTAAGTCGAGTTTCAAGGATGTTAGGTTTTTCAGCTTTGCCAAGTTGCTCATGCTCAACACGCTCAGCTCAATGACCCCTGACCACCTGCTCTTCAAATACAAATACCTGACCTCCACAGGAATCTGAATAATCATAATAATAGGCCATGATTTTAAAGAAGATGATATTAACCAAGTCTGTTGTACAAGGAAACACAATAATTAAAAACAGAATTAATCATTCACCCTTTGTTTGTCACTCATTTTCCCCAATTTAGTTATACCCTCTCGGTCAAGTTTGCTGTCTGTCTTTGTTTATTCATGGACTTCTTGCTGCTAGGTTCTATAACGTCCATTAATGCAAATCCCTCATATCTTAAAAGTGGCTGTTTTTGCACTTTTTTTATGCAGTTATCTTTATGTTTATGTCTAGCATGGTTGGTTTGTTTGGCAAAGCTTTTGAATATAGTTAATAAATACATGTATCTTTACTAAGATAGAAAGCATATAAGTAGTAACACTGAGGAAAACAGTACTATTCTAAATTATAGAAATTGAAGTGTAAGCTTTCAAATCATGGATATCCTTCTTCTAGCATAGTAGCAATATAATCCTTTTTATTTGTTATGTTTGAATCATATGGCCAAGAGAATCTTATTTGCTAAAGAGTAATAAGTTATTTAAGTCAAAAATTTCATCACTTCTGGACAAAGAACAAGATTTAAAAATCACAATTTTCCTAAACAAAAAGCAAAATTTGTATATCAAATTTTTTGTAATGACAAGTTTTAGGGGAAAATAAAATCTTTGCATCATTTATTGTATGTTCTATTATTATACTTTTGGTCCAAAAGTAATAATTTGAATTTGCCGTGTGGGCTGTATTACTTTAAACCTGTGCCTGTTAAATTGAAATCTACATGCTCTGAATGTTTTGCTCCAATTCGCTGACATGAAGTTACTTTGATCTAAGATTTGTAAAGATTCACATATTCCAAGTCTTAATGCCTAATCTGAATTTGTTAAAAATGGCATCCAAAATCAAATAGCCACTGCTATTATGCTGCAAGGATATCCATGATTTGAAAGCTTACACTTCATTTTTATGATTTACAAGAATGCACAATAGTACTGTTTTACTCGATGTTACTAATTATATGCTTTCTGTGTCTCCCGAGAGATAAGTGTATTTATTAACTATATTTAAAAACTTTGAAAAACAAACCAACCACGCTAGACATAAAACCTACTGCATAAGAAAATGCAAAAAGTCACCTTTTAAAATGTGAGGGATCTGCACTACCAGAGCACGTTATAGAACCTTGCTGCAAAAAATCCACGCCTCTGTATTCTTCTTCCTGCAACCTGCAACTTTTGGATTGCGATCCTCGGATATCTTACTTGGCATAAGAGAGTTCCGCCAAGTAACACATTTCCTTGAATTCACGCAAACATTCATCTCGGTTTGGATGAATCTTGCCCCAGTTTCGCACTGCTGATCCTAGGGAAAGCAGCCCTACAGCAAGCCTATGACTGGCTGAGATATCTCTTAAGATGATGTAAGCCAGAGTACTGGGTTCATTCTCTCCTTTGAGAAAGTAGGGATCCTAATTCAGATACATATCCACAACAAATGCACCAGTCATGTCCAAAATCAAAGCAATCAAATATTTATTAGTTACAAGACAAGAACAGGGAGAATGATAACACACCAGGACGAACTTTCAGCAAAGAGCTCTTTTAGAAAAGGAATGCATGACAGCTTTGGCCAAATTTCTCTCTGCCTCTGCCTTGATTTACTAGTGTTCTCTTGTCCAGATTCCTGAACAAGTCACATGCATAATCGAGTGATTCAAAAAACTTGAAGAATTAGATCTTGAGATTCGTATGATTCAACGCTGGGAAGAAAAAACAAACATAGTAAAGAAAAAAAAAAAGAAAACAGAGCAGCAAACTGACCACCTCTATTTGCTGAAACAAAGCCAAAATCTTACCACATAGGGCTCTCAAGTCCAAATCCTTTAGTGAATCCAAATTATATGAACCAGGCATTCGTGGTGAAGGATGTTCTTGATTTGCAAAGAATGTGAAACATCTGCTTGGAAATTTGCAGAATTTCTTGCATAATCTAAGCCTTCCCATCTCTCTATTCTATTGCAGTTGGCAAACACTCTGTTTCTGATGCTGCGGATTCAGAGGAAATATTGGGATATTAATATTCATTCTCTGGTGTGCCGATGGCATTTGAGAAAGTGAGATGTGCAAGGCAAGTTATTCCTCTTGCTTTTGCCAAAGCACAAAAAAGTTAAAGGCACAATTATTCTGGCCGAACACCTTTGGAATAAAGAATACAGTTTTTTTCTTCAAAAGTCGTAAAATTCCATCAGTCATTCATTGTGTTGAATAAAGAGGATCTTTCCATCATTGTCATTCATTCTGTTGAATAAAGAGGATCTTTCCTTTATTTCTTCCTTCCATGAGAAGAAAGGTGACCACTGTAAATTCTTATACCCTGAAAATCAATACGTCTTGACGGTGTTCGCAATTTGGTGAGAGCAGGCACATTGGTTTCCTTTCTAACTCGACTCCATCATATTACAAAAACTGAAAGTACTCTAAAATCAATTCTTTCCAAATGCCAACACTCTTAAGATCATCATTTAGAGGTTTAATGTTCATCTTGTTTTATAGTATGGCCATGGATAACAAAAAACCTAATCTCTTCAGACTGTTGAACCCAGGTCTTATAACTTTAAAAACAAGCAAGCACATTAGTATTACACCAAATAATGATCCCTAACCACTCACAGCATAAATAGGTAAATTCTCTTTTTTATTTAACTTTTTCCCAAAAAATAGGTAAAGAACAGGGACACCTCTTTTCCCGCTGTTGCAACCCGACTTTAACGACAATTTTTCCCTTTCAAAACGTAGTATTTTGATTTAATATTGTAAGCTCATGGTTTAAATTTTCCATTTTCAAGCCCTTGTTTCTAATTTCTTAGTTTTGATTTCCTTTTTTGAGTTCTTGGTGTTTCCTAGCAAATGTTAAGCATGTTATGTACTGGCAATCTTTTTTTTTTTTTTTGCCTTTTTACTATTAATTATTATTATTTGTGGTCTAACATCCCTAAAAAATTAGTACCTTTATCTATTTATACAAACTAAATGTGAAGTATCCTTATCAATGATTTTCTATTGTTGGTTGTCTAAATGAACTCATATCTTGACTTACAAATCACAACTAATGTCCTTTTAAGTAAGCTATACTTCACTAACACTTAATACCACATTCTTTAACAATAATTTATCCTCCATAGACATGCCACTTTCTTTTCATAATGCTTTATTATAAGATAGGTGTATATGATTTAATTTATTATCATTTTATATTCTATAATATTTTCTTAAGCTTGTAAAGGGAAGAGCGAAAAAACTAAGGGTGTCTAAGCCTATTAAGGACATATAACAAACCTATCTCACTCTTAAGTTAGTCCCTCATGAATAGGGGCAACTAATGAAAGTATCCCTTAACTAAGAAGCCTATATACATGATAAGTTACAAGTTCCAATTACAATTAATGCAACTATGTTGGTTGTTGTTCAATACATTATTTATTAAAAATTTTATTTAATCTATTGCTTATTATACCTCCTATATACCTTTATATGAACTTTAATTATAATTTTCACAAGCTTTGTAAGAATGGGAAGATAAAAAATAACCTAACTAAAAATTGTTTTCTTACACATGGAAGTTGGTTTGTCAAATGAACAAGAGATAACAATGATGTGTTAGCCTAGTAGTAAGACACTTGATTTGGAAGCTCCAGGTTATGAGTTTAGTTCTAGTGGATATGTTGAGTTCAATAAAAGTTCTAATTGGACTATATATCTTAGGTTGTACCTATGTTTCACTTATTTCAAGTTCCAACACCCCTAAATGAACAAGAGATATTTTTCATGAATAATCTTAAGAACCTTTGTAAATTCTATTATATCTAAACCTAGCATTGTAAAATTAATGAGACTAAATATGTGGCTACCATGTTCTAACATTTAAATCTATCACCTATGTCTTCAAATTGATAACAATTTGTATACCTTTATCATTCTTAGTCCTATAATAGATTTTCTTTTTTTTATCTTAGGCAATTTAATATGTATTATAGAATACCTAGCTAGCAAAATGCAAAGCCTAACTAAAGAGATAGAAGCGACCTTCAATTTACTTATACCTTTGTATAAACTTTAATTATTGTTATCACAAGCTTTGTAAGAATTCATAAGATAAGAAATAATGTAACTAAAAAGTGTATAGCTTGTCTTGCATACATGGAAGTTGGTTGTTCAAGTAATGAAAGATATCTAAATCTAATAATCTATACCTAATGAGACTAAATAAGTGGCTACCATGTTCTAACCGTCAAATCTATTATTTTTCTTTAAATCTAACAACAATTTTTCCACTTTTACCATTCTTACATCGTAAATAGATTGGTTATTTAATTTTATGTGAATTAAATTGTAGTTATTTTTACCTTTATGAGGATGATTTTTTTACTTTATGAAGCTCCTTTTATAGATGTCTCAAAATCTCTAATTNAATATTGAAGCAAATTTATATTCATTTAAGTTTTGATCAATGTAAATTTTTATTTAGATTATTATACTTTTAAAAACTTATCATTAGTCAGATGTTAGCAATATATAGCACATTCAACCAACCAAATTCTTATTAAAAAGTAAAAAAATAATATAATATACTTAATGTGATTTCAAGTTTAAATTTTGAATTTCACCCTCACTATTTGGAAAAAACAATTTTTTGTTTTCAAACAAAAAGATATAAATGATGAAGCTTCATGTCTAGCAATGCAACAAAACATGGAATATAGCATTCTATGTAGTATTTTGCACTTTCATATTTTTCCCCATAAATATTTGCAATGTCATTAAGTATTGTCTTATTTTGCAATGCTTATAAAGGATGAGGAAATTGAACGATTGGTGGAAACCCACGATCATGACTTTGGATGATGATGCATCTCCACAATAGATGCTTGTTGCACATATCTTTAATTTGTTCCAATATTCTTTCACATGATTATCATGGTATACCAAATAAGAATGGCTTACATATGCACTTCAAAGGCTTGCTCTAGAAAAAACAAATACTATAGCTTAGAATATTTCCTTCATATATATTTATATTAAGTTGCATAATATAGAAACTAGAGTCACTTCTATTTTAGATTAGTTCCACACTGGGTAGCTTAGATGATTTGGGCTTGTACAATGAAGATCAAGCAAAAGGCCTCTGAAAAATGTTGCTACATACCCATTCCAAAAATTAAAAAAATACAAAAAAATGTTGTTGCATACCCATTCCCCCCCAAAAAAAAGAACACTAAAAAAGACATGGAAGAAAATAATCGAAGATGATTTAAAGAAATTTCAAATAACCAAAGATCTAGCATAGAGACAAATGGTGTAACTGATCCAAAAAGGCTTAGATGTTGTGGATGATGATATTTATATTAAGTTAAGCTTAGAAATAGTAAAACCATAATTAAATGAGAGATTTCATAAATTTAAGCTTGGACAATCTCTTTTGAAAGTTACTAGATTTATTTACCACATACATGATGTAGTAGATGAAGGAATGTACCTTCACTAAGTTTGATTGCTGCTTATTCTTCATTGAGGTGCTTTGAAAGCTTCAAATGTTTGGTTAATCTAAAAATTGAAAGAGAAAAATAATGTGATAAGAAAAATTTAAATTTTCTCTACTAAGTAGCAGTGGTAGTGGAGAAAAATATCAAAATTGGAAATAAAATAATTAAACCTCAAATAGGAAAGTTAAAAGATTATGAATTTTACTAGAACTCGAGCACAAGATTTACATTCAACATAGCATAGAACCTACTTCTCAAGCAAAACTTTATCTACCATGTTAGCATCTGCCACTTCAACATCTACCACATCATCCTTTAGATAAATATTTTAAAGTTCATGAGAAATAAAAAATTTCATCTATCACATCAAAATCTAGATGAAGATTTTCAATCTCAAGACAAACAAAAAATCTCATATTCCATGTCATCATCTATCATGTCAGCATTTTCCGCATCAACATTTACTATGTTGGCCTCTAGATGAAGATTCTCAAGTTTATGAGGAATGAAAAACTTCATCTATCACATTAGCCTGTGCCACGTCAGCATCTAAATGAAGATTCTTAAGCTCAGGACAAATGAAAAACTTCATTTGCCATGTCATAATCTTTCACATCAACCTCTAGATGAAAATTTTCAAGTTCACAAGAAATAAAAAACTTCATCTACCACGTTAGCATCTACCATGTTAGCTTCTAGATGAAGATTCTCAAGCTTGGGACAAATGAAAAACTTCATCTACCATGTCATCATTTCCCACATCAACATCTACCATGTCAACATCTGGATGAATATTCTCAAGTTCATGAGAAATAAAAAACTTCATCTACCAAGACAAGTCTACCACATTAGCCTCCTTATAAAGTTGGTTTGTAGAGCTAGATTTCTACTCAATGAGAGAAATCTACCATGTCAACTTCCTAGTCAATGTGACTATTGACATACCCACATTAGCAAATAGATGAAGCTCATTTCCTTATCTAAAGTAAATATGCCTCATCTAACATGTTAGCTATGTAAGTAAAATGACAAAATCTACCCAAACAACTTATTAATATTACTAAATATAAAACAGCTTGATAGATTTGACTTGTGTGAAAATAAAGAAAATTTAAAGCTTAGGCATGTTCACTTAAACTCTAAGCTCATTATTATCAACAATGACACGAATTTAAGATAGCAAAGCCTAGAACTTCAAGGACACAACACAAGTAGAAGGAACTTAGCAAGGCAAAGTCAAGCACAAAAAATTTAGCTCTACCAAGAAGCTTAAGCAATTGTTCTGTCACATTAGCTCCTTTAATGAGTAAGTTCAAGAAGCTCTAAAATCCATTATGCAAACAAGCTTTGGAATAATTCTACAAGGAAGCTTACCTTTGCAAACATTCATTGCCACATCAATTGATGATTGGCGAGGTACCCCTACACTCAACCATACGAATACGAGCGTTACATGCGCGATCTGGTCGAACTTCGCAAACTAAGTGCCTACATGCCTTATGGAACACCTAAGGTTAATCAGTCGTTGTCCTCCCAAACTCATTTATATTTGTCACGATTGTATGGTTAAGTGAATTTGAGGTATGTGACTTGTATATCTTTTCTCTTTTATCACCTATGCTAATGAGGGAAAGGGTGAAGAGACTAAGTAACTAACTTTAACTAACCAAGACTTAATTACCCTAGCATCAGTATCCATTCACACTTGCCATTTCACACCCTGAACTAATGCAATGCTGCTAGGATTACCAAACACTATTCATTACTAGGATTACCAAGCGTAACGCACGTGCTCGAAACGGTCGTACTGAATGCACTTAACTATGAGAGTTGAGGGTTGAGAGAGATTTAATTAACTAATAAATCATTTAAACATTTAACATTAATTAATTTCCTATTTAGCTTAGTCCATGCACTGCAAGGTTTATCCAAAAGTTCGTCTTTATTTCTGTACACAAACATGTGCTCAAGTACAATATTTGCTCGAATAAAGATCTGTTTACTTTGGGACTCCTACTGCGGGCACATGGAAATTATTCTAACTCTAGAATGAAAAAATGGCAAGAGTTTGGTTAAGGTCTAGATCTAGATGAAGAAACAAGGGAGAGCCACCTCTTATTTATAGAACTGGAGGCAGGCTGCGATATCGCGTAAGCAATATCGCAGGGAAAGACACAATATCACGGCCCATGCGATATCGCATCCCATCATACCCCCATGACTGAATAAAAAATCATCCTCGAGTTCCTTACAAAATATTGGGAAGGTATGGGATTATTGACTTGAATGGAACTAATGGTAAATGGGATGACATGTGAATGGATCATCATTACAAAACGTGACAAAACTTATGTTCATGACAACAAGAGTGAATACTTTATACATTTGACATCAGGCCTTATTTGGCAGCTGAGAGAGAAGAGAGAAGAGAGAGAGAAGAAGTCTGCTACTGCCAACGCCAAGATTATGCCTTTCGGTGTCCATCCATAAGCGCGCCATCAATCTTGTTCCTTGCATAACTGCTTCAGCACTGATCCATTCCAAGTGTTCCCTCCAGATCCAATGCATTGTTGTATGATTTCCATCCACACACACAACACAGTCTTATATTAGCAAGGGTAAATGAATCAAAATGTAGTTGATACCTTGCTTCAGTGAAAGATCCATTGGCTGAGTTACGGTATGGTTGATTGCGGATTTTGGAGATATAATATTGGTGACTAATGAAGGTGTAGGGGTTAGGAGAAAATCAAAAAAAAAAAAACTGGGTCAAGACCCCCATGACTAAGAGCGAACCTCCAGTAGTGATAGAATGGAGAAACAAAAGGAATAAGAAAGATGAAGGAAAAGAGACAACTGTAACGTTGATGAAATGGATGTTAATATGGAAATGAACAAAATAGAGTTGATTGCAAAAATGTTAAGGGAAAGAATTTAACTAGTGCACCAAATAGGAATGCCAATTGGTCCTCCCCAAAGCAGGCTCATGTCCTTAATGCCCTGACAATCCCACATTCAAAGAGTTCATAGGCTCTAGAAATTTCATTTGGAAACAAAAGTTAAATTCTTAACCACAAGAATTTACCAAAAAGAAAATAATGTGTTAACCAAAATATACACTAATGATACAATCAGCAATGAGGTGAACAATGGAGAAAGAATGATGGAAAGAAGTGGATGGAATGGAATCTCAAGAACAAGGTGGTGTACAACCCCTTGTGTATTAATGGTTAATGTGACTTAGTAGATCCCATTCCAAGTCTAGCCTCAAACAAACCACATCCAGTGACTTCGCATTAATGCATTCAGCCAATCCATCCACTCGAAGTAACAAGAATGCCTTCACCACAAAGCCACCACTGTTCCGACGAAATGAAAGAGGAGAATGTAGGGAGTGAGAAGGGACTTAGTTAGAGGGAACATGTTTATTTTAGTTCCATAACTAGTGCTTGTAGCCCAAATGTTTATTTCTTCTAAGGGGTGTGCTTTGAATTCCAACCGTTCTTTTTTTTGTGTTTGTCATGAGAACCACACCATGCAAAGACTTATTATTTCTATTTTCTCGGCTTCCCAATATTGGAGTAACATTGGAATGGTAAGAAAAACTCAAGAGAAAACATCTGAGCACCCAAGAGAATGACCAACACAAAAGCATCAAGTTTCTTTGAAGCCATACCCTTTTCAATCCTTGAGTCCTTCCTTAGTTTGAGACATACCCAGTCACCGATTCGTTGATAGTTCTTATTATTTTGAAGAAAAAGGGACTGTATAGTTCCAAGCCAAGAGAGACCATAGAAATTCACAAATGCATGGATGATGTGAACTCATTGCCTGTTATATCAAAAGAACCATACCTTAGTATCAACATCGTAACTTAAAGGTAAAAACCAAACATTAGCAACCATAGAAAATAGTTCATACCATCATTAAGAGCACTTATTGGGTGAAAAAATTAACAAAATGGGTAAGGCACACACATACACACACAAATAAAAGAAAAAGTATAAATAATGTTGTAAAACAAAAACAAGTAAAGTTAAAGAAATTTGTAAAACAAAAACTTAAAAAGAACTAAGGGCCTCAAATGATCAGCATAGGTGGCCATCTCCCCCATGAATGAATTGAAAGGGAGAGATCTGAAATAATGAGCACTTATTTGAATTTTTTAGAAGTGTCCAACTTCTCCCAATTGATGTTTTTAGATTAAGGGTTGGAAGTTGGTGACACTCATATTCCAATGTATCTATGCTTTCGTTGTGGTTGCAAGTTGTTCCCCTAGTCAGTTCCATGCATGTTGATGAATTTCTCTCCTTATTAGCGATCAACCACTAGGTTTTTTCTTGTTGTGTGGTTGCTACATATAGGCACCTTTGTATGTAAGTTTCCTGGGCACACTAGTTGGATATAGGAGATGTTGAGCATTCTTGTATGTCATCACCCTCTGTATCACTGTATGTGATGCATGGAACTTTCTTCTTCTTGATCTTTCCATAAATGTTTTTCTTAGATATTTCCAAGAAAATATCATAGATTCCTAGGCATGCATTTATGGTACTTAG
>MNCI01008572.1:771298-791890 GCA_015680685.1 Gnetum montanum
AATATTTCTCTTCTTGAGGGGAGGTAGGTTCTAGGATTTATACATTTCTTGCAATATTAAGTTGACTCCAGAACCTGAGTCAAAAAGACCCTTACGTGGTTCATTCCCAGTGACTTGGAGGTAAATTAAGGGACTTTCTAGGTTAGAGAGTTTCTTGAGAAGGTGGCCCACCTTTATCCAGTCAGTGATGGTATGTGCTAACACAACCATGTGTGTTGAGCTTTGTTGTTGATTTGAAGGGAGCTCCGAAGCCTTATTTGATGGAGGAGCATTTAGAGGTTCAACTTCTTGTGGTTGTGAGAGCTTGTTTGGGCTTTTGGTTCTAAAGAAAGGTATTCTCTTTGTATGATTGTCAGAACTAGCAACAGGTTGAAGGTTTACAGCTCTTGTAGCAATGTGTTGCTGCGGTTGAGTGGGGAGTTCCCCTTGCATCGTTGGAGTAGGTGGTAGTGGAACTATCGGCATAAGAGATGTAGATGGATTCAGAGGATGGTATGCATGTGGAGTCTCCTTTCCAAGACAGGGAATCATAAAATGCTCCTAAAATTGGTAGTGACATTGTGGGGTTGCATGACCCATAGAGTCACTTGGAGAAACCGACTGCTACACGTAATAGTCATACGGGTCTGGTTGTTGGTAAGGGTATTATTGTCTTGGTAGTGGCATCCCCCACGACTGTGGGTATTGCCATTGCTAGTGTTGCTTGATAGTTTGTGGTGGAGTTCCACTTGGATAATATGTTAAGGGTTGGTGGAACTGCCTTGGGTTACCTTGGGGATAAGGTAACCTTCAGGGTGCTTGTTGTTTGTTAAGTTTTGGGTTGAGTGCATACACCCTAGACTCTTGCAGATGTGAGATTATTGGGTAACATCCCTTAGGATGGTCATATTGGCAGATCTCACATCCACTATCATTGTCCATATCAGAGTTCACAACCTCATCGACAATAGTCATTTTTCCCTTACCCTTGTTACGTGTATGGTTTGAATCTCTCCTCTTTTTCTTATCATGGTCACTACTTTGCTCCTTAGACTCCTTTACGATTTTCAAAAAAGCTTCGAATCTACTATCTAAGGAGTCCCACATTTGATCTACCTTAGCTGATACTTTGATTGTCAACTTTTGAAGTGGCAAGGTTTTCCTATTCACCAACTTCTCGAGAGGTGAGTCATCCTCTTCCTCATAGAATCTTACTTCCCTCTTTTGGAAGGAAGAATTGTGGTTATACTCTTTCACGTTTTCTCTTTTCCATAGCTCACCTTCTTCCTTAGCTACTTGTTCCAACAATCTATGAACTTCATGGGATCTAAGTTCAGATAATCTCCCTTGGGCATATGTCCCAAAGGTTCTCCTGGTTTCATGTCTTAGCCCATCCACGAGATGGCGGAGTTGATCCCTTTGTGCATAACCATGGCCCGGGCAATGATGTAGCAGTGCATAATATCGGTCCATGGTAGCATCCAAGGGTTCATGATTACCCTACTTCCATCCTTGGATCTACTTACGCAAGTTGGACACTCAGGAGTACGTTTGATATTTATCGTTGAATAGTTCTAGCATCATACTCCACCTCCTAATGGTTTTCAGTTCTAAGGACTGGTACTAGCTTTCCACTTCTTTTATGAGTGTCCTTGGAAACAACTTTAACTTTTACCACTTTTTTTTTATATTCTGCAAGGCACAAGCATCATGAAATGCCTATAAGTGGTTTTATGGATCAGCGTTGTATCCCCCCTCAAATCGTGGGATATTATTCATGTCTAGTCTCTTGATTCGGCTATCTTTTTGATGCCTTGTAGGTATTCTAATAGCCTCCGTAATGTCTAACATACTTCGGGTGGCAAGTAGGGCTTCATCATTATCATTTCTTTCATGGTGTCTATGATGCCTACGTAGTTCCCTACTTTTCCTTCTTTCATGCCTTGATTCTGTAGAGTGCCATCGTCCTCGCTCTCGACTCTCTCGTCGAGGTCTGTCATTTTGCTTATCCTTATCCTCATGGTTGTGCTCTGTTTGACTGTGTCCTGATGTGGAAGGAGAGGGTGAATGATGCAATGAAGGGGAAGAGGAAGGAGAACCATCGTCATGATAATGTTTCCTACCTTCTCTTCGGTGATCCTGACCTCGATCGTGATAACGATCAGAATGCTCATCCTTATCTTGTATGTGTGTTCCTTCATTGAACACTTAGTGTTCGTGGGCATCAGAACTAGGGTTGTGTATCATGGAGTGAAGGTTCTGATACACCACCTCCTCACTATCATTAGGAGGGAGAACATCATTTCATGGAGAACCTATTGAAATAGGTTCACACTCTTAATTTCTCTTATGATGGGCAAAGCATTACGGGGTCCTTTTCCCTTCAATGATGTATGGTAACTCTCCTGTCATGTGTTCCATTGACGTTGCGCTACTGTGGGATGGTAATCCCTTGTGTCATAATCACATACAACATATTCAGCATATAGTTGTGTCATGTCTATCTATGCAAGAGCATGAAGAAGCATGTTAGGGATTGCCCGATCTGGGGGTAACGCTATGTTACCTTGTAGGTCTCTCCAATGTAGTTGTTCATCCTAATGGAGGATAAAGGTAAAATCAGGTATATACTTATTGTGATGAGTATATACCACCCGATACTTTTGAGGAACTGGTAGTTCTTGGTTATGTATGTTGTGCAACCAACTGTCTCTTGTGTGATCCCTAGGTGGTGAAGTGCTTTTATGAGGAGAAGAAGACATTGTTATCTTATCAGTGTGCTATTGACCGTTGTTTAAATTTTCTTCTGATTAACCCTAAGGGTTCGTGTAAGCTTCCTAACAATGTGGATGATTTCCTATGTTGTACTTAGTGCACAAATAACTTAGTCCCCGACAACGGCGCCAATGATGAGTGGCGAGGCACCCCTACACTCAACCATACGAATATGAATGTTACACGCACAATCATGTTGAACTCCATAGACTAAGTGCCTACACGCCTTATGGAACACCTAAGGTTAATCAATCATTTTCCTCCCAAACTCACTTGTATTTATCATGGTTGTATGGTTAAGTGAGTTTGAGGTATGTGATTTTTATATCTTTTCTCTTTTATCACCTATGCTAATGAGGGAAAGGGTGAAGAGACTAAGTAACTAAATTTAACTAACTAAGCCTTAATTACCCTAGCATCAGTATCCATTTCCACTTGTTGTTTCATACCTTGAACCAATGCAACGCTGCTGGGATTACCAAACGCTATTCGTTACTGGGATTACCAAGCGTAACGCATGTGCTCGAAACAGTCGTACTAAATGCACTTAACTATGAGAGTTGAGGGTTGAGAGAGATTTAATTAACTAATAAAGCATTTAAACATTTAACATTAATTAATGTCCTATTTAGCTTAGTCCATGCACTGCAAGGTTTATCCAAAAGTTCATCTTTATTTCTGTACACAACGTGTGCTCAGGTACAATATTTGCTCGAATAAAGATCCATTCACTTTAGGACTCCTACTACAGGCACATGGAAATTAGTCTAACTCTAGAATGGAAAAATGGCAAGAGTTTGGCTAAGGTCTAGATCTAGATGGAGAAACAAGGGAGAACTACCTCTTATTTATAGAACTGGAGGTGGGCTACGATATCGCATACACGATATCGCAGGGAAAGATGCGATATCACGGCCCATGCGATATCGCGTCCCATCATTAACCCATTGAAAACTATTTTATAAAGGGCTTCACAATTTAATGCCAGCATCAAAAAATAGTTATAATGATTAAATCCTTATGCTTTAAATAAATATCTAGATATAAAAATCAAGTCAAATAGCCTATCCAAAGAATAGAGGATGGATTTTGTGAATAGAGCTAAAAACCAAAATAGAGTAGCATGGAGCCATCATTAAAGCACAAAGTCACCATGAGGAAAACAAGCTATGTTTATGCTAATGGAACATAGAGGCATGGGATTTATTGATTTAACTAAGAGCTAATAGAAATTCGTTACTCTAGCACAAACAAGGTCATTTGAATATGTTGATGGTAGTTACTAGTATCATGGCTAAAATCGCTAAGTAAAAGCTCAAATTAAAGTTCAAAACTCTATGAAAATAGTTTCAATAGAAATAATAATACCCTAACTGAATTAGTTGTGGGAGAAAAAAGCATTGAAAGAGTCTTAAGAAAGCTTAAAGGCTCTAAACTAAATATAATGAACCAAGTTGTTAAGGCTCTCTTAAATCACAACAGTGATCAGTTGAGGGGCTTCAAATTCAAAGGATTCATTCACTAAGCAACTATCCAATGGCCTGTGATTATATGAAGAGAATGTGTGAAATATGAAGCTTTAGCTTTTATAAGGATTGTAACTATCGAAGGATACTATATAAAACCTAGAGTAAATTGGTTAAAGGGCATTAGGGAATAATCGGACTTGGAGTAGATCTTGGAGGAGCAATTTCCTATACAATGGCATTCTAATCTCAGACTTGATCTGGCTATTTTACTTCTTTTCTATGAGTTATTCTTATTTTCTTAGTTTATCATAGTTGCTTAACTATTGGCTAAGATAGTGTTACACCTGGAATCTTGTTCTTGGAATTTTTTAAATCACTCAAATAGCTAAGTGTTTAGGAAGTTTTGGTATTATTGACTAATTTGAATAGCTTTATTTTCCAAAAGTGTTCACTCTTATCAATAGTAGCTTATTTTCAATGTTTAAGACTTTATGCAATTATACTACTTTATTTCTCTGAATCCATTAAATCTTGTTATGTTTTTACTTTTTCTCATGGAATTCTTTAGGAAAACTTGGCAATATATTTTGTTGAATTACACTTAAGCATTAAATGAAAGGCTAGATTGCACTAGTAGCATATAATATGGACTAAAAATACTAAGTAGCTTTGATCTAATAGGAAATTTTTTTCACTTATAGAATAGAGTAAAGATGGTTGAATCTTTTCATGAAAGTTTGATTAGATGTTTTACTCTTGGTATGCAATATTGTGAAGTAGATACTAAATGATAGCTTAAAACACATAGTTTTCTCTACAATCGCTAACTTCATTTGGAGGTATTTGGACCTTAGTATTTCCAAAGACATGTAAACACCTAAACTTGAGTTTTAAAATAATATCTCATTCTTGTGATTTTCATCATAAGGAGGAGACAACATTGATGTTGAGTAGAATTTTCCATAATTAGTTTCTTACCATTGGCAAAAGAATATAGAAATAGTGGTTCTCCAAAGTAGGCATTAACAATAATAAAAAAGTTGCTTAGGATCTAATCCAACAAATATTTCTTACTATCTTGAGGAAGGAAGAAGATGAAAATGCTACTCAAATTAATGTGTAAATTAGAAAGACATAAGAACCTAATGTTGGTAGAGTTGCCTAGTGAATTATAATGATGGATGATAGATCCAAAAATACTGCTACTTTGAGGAATTGAAACTCCTAGGTGGAAATATCAAAGTAATTGTCCTATGTTAGCAGCACTAAAGAAGCAATCAATGAGTTTGGTAAAGAATGTTGTTTGCCAAGAAACAAGATGACACATTGATGTTGTTTTATGAATTAAGTCTCTTGAACAAGAACATCGTTTAGAATAGATATTTGGTATCTTTGGTTTTAAACCTATATGATCAGCTAGTAGGGGCTCAAGTCTAACTATACATTTCCAACTTGTTCCAATACGAGTGTTTTAATACTTGAATTCTTATTAAGAAAATCAAAGATTTAAATAGAAATTAATGACTTCAAAATAAGTTTTGGAAGTTACATTTCCAAGAAGGATAATTTGAAGGCATACAGGAAGTCTAGGCTTAAAAATTAATGGCTATATCAAAATATTTCATTTGCAAGAAAGAGTTCTTTAGGTTTTGGAAGACTTCTTTGGTAGGGTGAAAGAAGTCTTTAGATTTTGGAAGATGTCTTTGGTAGGATGAAAGAAGTCTTTGAATTTTGAAATATTTCTTTTGCAAGGTGAAATAAGTCTTTGGATTTTCAAGTACATCTTTAATAAGAAAAGAAGTCTTTGGATTTTGAAAGACATCTTTCCAAAATATATCTTGATAATTTTGGCAATTATGGATGATTTAGAATTGGAGGTGATTTGATATTTTGGTGATTTGGTAATTTGGATGATTTGGTGGATCGATGATCTAATTTGGGCTTTCAAAATTTCATTAATTTGGGATTCAATATTTTGTATGGCAAGGTTAAGTAGAAAATAATGTATTCCATTTCAAGAACTTTGGGAAGGTACAAGAATTAGGATTTCAATGATAAGTTTTACAATTTATCAAGAGAAATGGAATAACATGATTTCAACTTTAAACTCCATGGCATCTAGGATTATGCAATTGGAATCCATAGTTAATGTCATGATTATAAAGGTATAAATCATTCAAACCAGTATAGAGTTGAAAGATTCACTAACAAATGTTGAAGAAACTTAAGTTTAGACTAATATGAATACTCCACAATCAAAGTTCAATTCTCATGAATTAAAAATCATAAGTTCTTACTTAGGCTTAGAAGTAATTATTGAGAAAGTCTGTGAAGATGAAGAAAAACATAACATGATTTAGAATCTTTGAATTGTAAGAATTCCTGAAGAACAGGGTGAAAATATTTTGCAGGTTATGCTAGATATCTTTATGAAAAAAATGTATATTTTTTCTACATCAATAATTAGTATAAATAGACTTGGTCCTAAGGGGAATAAACCTTAATAGAGTCTTGTTAAGTGATGAACCACCATTTTGTGTTGGCCTTGATATCAGGTACGCAACGTTGAAGCTACAACATTAGGGTCTTGATGCAACGTTGTATAAGTGACATTGGAGCATCTACCCTAGGTCTATAAATACCATGCCTAGGCTCCCATTTTGAGTTAGCTTTTGTTCATTCTTAGTTAGAGTAGTCAAGCTCTTGTAGTTTATTTTCCTCAAAGTTAGAATATTTTCTGAGTGCCCGCAGAAGGAGTCTAAAGTATATCCAGTTCTTTGTTCAAGCACTAATGTACTTGACTATAGTAGTGTGATGGAAATAAAATGAACTCTTTTTGACAATCCTTGCAGCACTAATAATAGCTTAATATTTTCTTAATGCATTTCACTTTCTTCCTCTTTAATTTAATGCATTTGAATTAGCAATTTATTTTCAGCAGTTAATGAATGTAAGCAAGACCACTTTGAGCATTCATATAGTACTTGGTAAACTAGCAACACTTAACGTTTGGTAGCCCAGCAGTGCTATATGTGTTTAGGATGTGTCTAGGAAAGTGGGGCAATTACTTATGTTAGGCTAGCTAGGAAATAGGCATTAGTTTTCAATCTACTTTACCCTTATTCTTATTGTATGTGATTACATCCATAAAATATAAAATGACAAAAATTCATATGTCTTAATTACACTTAAACCATACACTTGAGCCTCACAAGTGTAGTTGGAAAGACAATGAACATTCTCAATGTCATTTCACTTCCTAGAGAAACTAGTGTACGAGATAACTATAGGTCCATAGAATTCAATTGGATTATATGTAATGCCTTAGTGATTCGTATGGTTGGGCATAGGAGTACCTCGTCACTCATCATTGGCACCATTGCCAAGGACCTTTTTGTTGTTTTGTACACTATCTAGGACCCAATGAAAGTATTTAAATCATTGGAACAAACCTAAAAGTCATATGTTATTTCACAATTACTATAAAAAATTCTCAAAGCAAGCTATGATTTTTATTTCACAAACTGAAAATGTCTTCTTCTCATAGGAGTGCTTCTCTACCCAAGGTTGATAATGTTCATTTGACAAAGCCTCAATAGTACCAAATCATATATAGTCATCCTAATGAGTATGTTCCAAACCTCATCTTCATCCTACACCAGGAAGAATAGTTGTGGTGGCATGACATGGAGGGCATGACATGAACATGGTGTTGTTGCCCAATCATGCTACTCCTGCAATGCTCTATCAAATGCTTGCATGATGTGGTCTTCAAGACTACCATGGGGAGTATAATTTGGAAGATGTCAACACCAAGAAGTATCATCCCATTGAAGCACAATGCCTATGAGACCAACAACTAGAAAAATGCTATGATTTTTTGAAGGAAAAAGGGCTTAATAATCCTCCATTTCTATTGTACCAACAAGCTAGCAGAGAACCCTTCTCTGGGGGCTTTTCATACAACAACACTCCTCTATTTGACTTTGGCAATGGAGGTCAAAACTAGAATCTACAGTCCATAGTTCTCAATCCTAATTTTGGTAATAAGGATCCAATGACAAAGATGAATCTAGAGGGGAAAGCTAAGATAGGGATGCCATCAAGAAGCACAATTATGATCATGGTCATGATCACCAAAGAGGTAGTAGCAAGCATCGTGATGGTGCTGATTCTTCTTCCTCTTCTCCTTTGTCATCTTCTTCTTCTTCTGGCTCTAATCGTGACCATAGAAGGTAAGATCATGATGGAGGTGATTGAAATGAGCATAATGACCAATGGGACCACAATAATCAAGGGGATCATTGAGATAGGCAAGATCAAGAATGCAAATGTTCAAGAGATGCACATCATCATGAACGAAGGGGTAGTAGAGGGCATTGTAGGCATCATGATCAAGGCCTTGATGACTCTATTTACTACTCAAAGCATGCTTAACATTGTAGAGGTAGTTAGAATCCCAATAAGGCATGTGAAAAATAGTTGGATCAAATGGTTAGACATGAACACTATTCTTCAATTTGAAGGAGGATATAACTTTGATCCAAAAAATAATCTTCAAGCTTTCCAAGATGCATGTGCATTGCAAAACATAGAAATCAAGTGGCAAAAACTAAAATTATTCCCCAGGACACTCATTAAAGAAGCAGAGAACTGGTGCTAGTCTTTAGAGCCAAAATCTATTAGATGATGGAGTATAATGCTTGAGTTGTTTAATGATAAGCATCAAACGTATTCTAGAGTGTCCAACTTAAAAAAGCAAATCCAAGGTGGAAAGCAAGGAGCACACAAATCCTTGGACATTGTCATTGGTTGATACTATGCCTTGATGCACAAATGCCCTAGCCATAGTTATTCTCAATTGGCTCAACTTCAACACATTGTAGATGGGCTTCATAATGAAATGAGGAAAACCCTTAGTGTTTATGCCCAAGGGAAATTATCAGAACTAACTACCCATTCGGTACAAAGGTTAATAGAGTAGGTTTCCAAAGAGGAGGGCAAACTAAGAAAAAGAGAAAGTGCAGAGGAGTACAACCGTGATCCTTCCATCTGCAAGAGGAAAATTTGATTCTACAACAATGAGGATGAATCCATATTTGATGAGGGGATGCATAAGAAATCCTTTTCAATTCAACAATTCCAATGTAAACTGACAACCAAGGTTAATTAGTTAAGGGAATCCATGGATAGCTAACTTCAAGTTATCTTGAAAATCACTGAAGGATCTAGAGAACAAGGTAGTGACTATGAGTACAACAGGTGCAAGGAAGCTAAATGTGCATATTACAAAGGTAAGGGTGAAATTGTTGTAATAGAGGAGGTGGTAGATAGTGAATCAGATGATGATCATGGATGTGATGTCTACTCATATGAACATCCTAAGGGATGTTGCCCCATTGTGTCACATCTTTAGGAGTCTGGGATGTATGCCTTACATCCATGACTTACACAAAGGCAAACATCTAGAAGGTCTCCTTATCCTCAAGGTAATCTCAGGAAATTCTACCAACAACAATCATATTATCCAAGTGGAGCTCCACTGCAACCACAATCATGAGTGTTTGCACCACCAAGGCAACAATACCTTTATCGGTAGCTTGATCCATGTAGTTATCATTTTCAGCAACCCATGTCTCCATGTGACTCTTCTATCCATGTTTCTAATATTCAACCTTACTATCATCCTTTTGATTATTATTGAAATCCTTCTCCACATGAAAGAAGGGATGCCATCTCCTATCCTTATCCTCCTCCTATCCCTGCACATACTCCTCCTCTAGTTGCATAGCTACCACCTGCTCCTCCTATTGCAACAACGCAATGCTACGATGGCTATTAATTTGCAGCCTAATCATCAATTGAAAGGGTCAAATGCTTGATTAAAGAAAAGATCTTTCTTTCAACCCCATAGCCCACCTAAGCCCTCACCTACACCTATGGCTGACAACCTTGCTCTTACCTCTTCCTCCATATCAAATTTCTTTAGGCCTTCTTCAAACCAAAATCTATCAAGAATTCATATTGTAACGCTCACTCATACTGTATCTAATTGGATTTGTGTAGAAAAACTTCCCAAGAAATTAGCTAATCTTGGAAGTCCTTTAATATATTTGCAGATTGCTATGAATGAACTGTGTAAGGCTCTTCTCGATTCAGGTTCTAGTATTAATTTGATTTCTCATAAGATGTACTGCCTCCTCTCAAGAAGAGCATTAGATTGAAATTGGCAGACTAATCCATCATTGTTCCACAAGGACTTGTAGAAGACATTGTGACCACTATCTGTGGATGGTCTTATCCTGCTAACTTCTTGGTAATCAAAGTGAAGAACTACAAAGGGGACTTTCCAATCATCATGGGAAGGGCATCACTAAGTACCGTTGATGCAAGAATGAACATTAGAGATCTTTCCTTGGAGATATCTAAAGAAAATGCATTTGGAGAGATCAAGAAGAAGAGAGTTCCATGCATCGCATACAATGATAGTGGGTGTAATTAAGTGCAAAAACTTTGGACCATCAAGCAAGCATCCATATTTGCATCTAAGCAGTGTGTGCTAGAAGTAGAAATTGAAATGTGTCTGTACATAGTAGCCACAAAATAGGAGGGTACCCAGTGGCTGACCGCTGATTCAGAAAATAGCATGCTTTGCATGGAACTAGCTAAGAGCCTAACATGTGAATATGTCACAAGCATGGATGAACTAGAGCAAGTTCATCACTAACTCTCTGATGATACCTATTAGGGAGAGTTGGAAATTCCTAAAAAATTCAAGCAATAGCCCCTTAAACTGAAAATGTTACCAACTAGAATGGAATACATGTTTTTGAAAAATAAGAAGCTAGTTATAATCAATGCAAGACTTGCTCTAGAACAAAAAACGATGTTGTTGAAAGTAGTTGAAATATGGTTAGCAGATTTTGCTTGGTCATATCCTAAACTCACAAGGATTGATCCTAGGATACACCAACATCACATTTACACTGACTTGACCATGAAGCCAAAATGATAGCCATAGAGGTAATTGAATCCCAAATTGAAGCAAATCATTAAGGAGAAAATTGAGCAACTCCTCAAGGTGGGGTTCATCTATTTCGTTGTGGATAGTAAGTGGGTTAGTCCACTCATAATTGTACCAAAGAAAGATGATAAGTGGTAGGTTTGCATCAATTTCATGTTACTGAACATGGAAACATTCAAGGATCATTTTCTATTGCCGTTTGTTAACTAGGTACTAGACACAATATCAAGGCATTGCTACTATAGCTTCCTAGATGGTTATAATGGCTATAACCAAATCTAAATTGCACTAGAGAACTAAGCAAAGATAATGTTCACAAGTCCCTGGGGACTTTTGTATATCATAAGATGTTGTTTGGTCTATGCCATGCTCCTACCACATTTTAATGCCTAGTCCTGAGTATCTTTCAATAGTGGATCGGTAGTGGCATAGAAGTCTTCATGAATGACTTCTCCACCTATAGAGCTACATTTGAGCAATCCCTAGACCACCTTGATAAAGTGTTAAAATTATTTGTTAAAAATAACTTACAGCTTAATTGGTAGAAAATCCATCTCATGGTCCAGTAGGGCATTGTACTAGGGCACAAAATCTCACAAGAAAAAATTGAAGTGGACCCTAAAACAATAAGGATCATCCAAGAAATAACCCACTAGCCAAAAATAGTTAAAGATGTTTAGTCATTTCTTGGGCATACTACCTACTACTGATGATTCGTAGAGAATTTCTCTAAGATCACAAAACTATTGGTGAAGCTAACAAAGAAAGATGCTCCCTTCATCTGGACTACAAAATGTGAGAAAGCATTCTAGCAACTAAAAGAGAAGCTTGTAGAAGCTCCAATCCTACAAGCACTTAATTGGTCCAAGTTATTGCATATCATGATAGATGCATCAAATTAGGTCTTGGGAGCTATGCTAATGCATTTAGATGACAAGAAATGTCCATACTACATCCACTGCGCTAGTTGAAGGATTATGGATGCACAACTAAACTACACCACTATAGAGAAAGAATTGATGGCAGTGGTGTTTGCTCTAGAAAAGTTAGGAATTATGTGCTTGGATACAAGGTGTTTGTGCATACAGATCATAGTGCCATCCACTTCCTAATGAACAAGCCAATTGTAAGCCCCTATGTCATAAAGTGATTGGTGATCTTGCAATGGTAGATTGAAAGGGCACTAAGAATGTGGTTGCTAATCACTTATTCAGTTGAGATGGGATGACAAAGAGGAAGAAAGTCCACTCTTTGACATGTTTCTTGATGAACTCCTCTTTGCTAGAGTAATAACTAAACAAATTCCCAATGAGCCAAAATGATATGATAACATTCTCATCTATCTTCTCACTTAGGATATGTTGCAAGGGTTGGACCACCAGAAGAAATAGCAATTTCTTCATCAAGCAAAGCACTTCATAAAGATCAATGGACACCTCTACAAGGTGTGCGTTGATGGCCTAGTTCATTGGTGTGTCCTTGATGCTGATTAACTACAAATTCTCTAAGATGCTCATGAAGGTCCTTGTGGAGGACACTATGCTAGGAGATGCACAACCATTAAAATCCTAATGGTAGGGTACTACTGGCCAACACTCTTCAGGGATTCTCACCATTTCATCCACTCTTGTGAATGATGCCAACAAGATGGTGAAATGGCTACTTTAATGGAGGAACCTTAATAATGGTATCAACCATTAGAACCATTTGACATTTGGGACATTGATTTCATGGGTCCCATCACACCCATGTCAAATCGAAAGGTGTACATCATAGTTTATATTAACTATTATACGAAATGAGTAGAAGTAGTAGTTGTCATCAACTGTACATCTTCTACTATTGCTCAATATGTACAAAAAATTTTTGTGAACAAGTTTGGTGTGTCACATGCATTAATTTTTGATAGTAAAACTCACTTTATAGGCATAACTTTTTGGAAGCTCATGCAACACTTAGGGGTCTAACACAAACTCACAACACCCTACCACCCCCAAACTAATGGTCAAGTTGAGGTTACCAATAGGGAAATCACAAAGATACTAACAAGAACTATTAGCAAGTATAGGAAGGATTGGAGTACAAAACTAAATGATACCCTTTGGACCTAGCGCTCAACTTGGAAACTTCTTATAGGCTACTCTCCCTATGAGCTTGTGTATGAAAAATTACCAACACTTCCTATTCAACCTAAATTTCATACACTTTCAACAACTTGTGACCTTGACTTTGACTTAAGTCTAGCCCAAAAAGAAAGACTCATGAATCTCAACCTGTTAGATGAAAATCAATTAGTAGCCCTATCATCTAACGAGATGAACAAGGCCTATAACAAAAAATGTCATCACCTAAAAATTAGAAAAGTCAAATTTCAACTAGGAGATAAGGTTCTCTACTAGAACCCCACACACGTACCTCAAGAAACTAAGTTTCAAACATTGCGGGAAGGACCTTACATCATTTATAAAGCTTTTCCTTCAGGATCCATGATGATCTATAAAACTGACAGCCCAAATAAGAAACCACTAGTCAACATCCAACAAATTAAACCTTTCCATGAGCATATGCTAGCTAATACAACAAGCACCTCATCCAATGGACAACCACGCTCCATATTTTGGATCTTCTCCTTCCAACTCAGTCATGGGGGAGATGGCCACTCATGCTAATCATACAATTAGCTTTTTAGTTTTTTAATTTTTTTGTTTTACAACTTTTTATTTTACACATTTATTTTACATCTTTTTATTTTTCTATTATTAATCTTTTCTTATTTTTTTTACACCATCATTAGTACATTTTCTATTTCTTGAATATTTTACACTTTCTTTAATATTTTCTTTTATTTTGGTGTGATTTGCTAACTTTTTGTTGATAAGTGCTAGGTACATTGGTAATACATTACTTTATGGTGGTATGTACTATTATGTTTATTTGATTGTTGGTGTATGGTTTCTGGCTTTGAATCTTGTTACAAATAATTAGGACATGGTTTCTTTTCATGTAATAGGAAATGAGTCCACAACATCCACCCATCCACACACTCTATTGTTTTCCTTGTTTTGGAAATATGTAGTCCCTTTTTCATTAATAAAACTTTAATAAATTTGTAACTTTGGTAGTTTCTAGAATTGGAAAGGGTTCAAAGGTTTGAATAGGGTGTGGCTTCAAGAGGATTTAGTATTATTTTTTCTTTTCTATTTCCTTAGGTGCATGTGTGTTTCCATGAATTTATTACCATTCCATGCCAATCAATAAAGGAAGTTAAATAAGTCCTTGCATGGTGTGGTTCTCATTAGAAGAAAAAAACTGAGAATTCAAAGCACACCCTTGGATAAAATAAATGCATATGTCCTTGCATGGTGTGGTTCTCGTCAAGAAAAGACAAAAAAAGAGATGAGGATTCAAAGCACACCCCTTGGACAAAATAAATGCATGTGTCTTTGCATGGTGTGGTTTCCATTATAAAAGAAAAAAATAATGGGAATTCAAAGAACACCCCTTAGACAGAATAAATAGGCTACAAGCACTAGTTATGGGACTAGTCCCCTGTAACTAAGGCCCTTTCTCACTTTCTACTTCTTCTCTAATAAGGAACGGTGGTTGTTTTGTGCGAGCACTCTTGTGTCTCAAGGGATGGATTGGTCTTAGAATCTTGATGCGAAGTCACTGAAAGTGGTTGATTTTGGTATGGACTAAGGATGGATCCTATCAAGTCATTTATCCACAAAATCCATAAGGGACTTCATGTGACCATAATTAGAAACTCCATTCTACTCTCTCTCTCTCATCCATCTATGCTTCCTAGGTTCCACCTTACTACCGGTTTCATGTTTTTGTTTGATGTCCTAGTTTGATATATTGGAATTCTTAGTTAGTTTCTTCCAAGTTTTTGTACTTAACCTTTGGTAATCATTAATCATACATGGAGCCCACACACTCTTTGGTTTGAAGTTATGCAAGGGCATAGAAGGCCTATGCCTGCTTTGGGGAGGACCCACTTGCATATCTTTTGGTTGGGTTGGTTAAGTTCTTTACCCTTAGACATTTTTACAATAAAATTCTTTCTTTTTATCCCCATCAATGACATCCAATTGTACACATCTTCACAACTATTTTTAGTGAATTCTTCTTTTCATTATTGTGACTTCTTATATCCTCTTCAAATATTTCCTTGCATTGAACTTTTTCAAATTTAATGGAATACTTGTCTATTTAAAGCCTTTTTTCAACCTTCCCACTAACACTACTCAAGGAACCAATCAACCACAATCAAAACCTAGCTGAGTGTAACTACCAACGAGACAAGGCATTTAATAGTTATGTATTACACATTGCATACTAATTCATAATTTTGTTGTGATTGTAGTGGGAAGCATGGAATGGAAGCGGGACTATCTTCACCAAGGATAACATAGCAGTACCACATAATAAGGATCATTTGTGCTTGTTGGATCTCATCTCTCTCTCTCATTCTTTTACTACCAAGAGGTGTTGGATGTCAATATGTTCCAAGGTGTTTACTCATCTTCTCATGAAAACCCAATTTTGTAAAAATTATAATTCTATACACTTGGGCACTCAAAGTCTATCTATTTTATCTAAATCAATTTGTTATGTTAGTCAATAATCCCATACATACCCAATATATGTTGTAACGAACTTGTTCCTCCTCTTCTTCACTTGAGGATGAGTTTTCATTCAGTCATGGAGGTATGATGAACCATCATTTTGTGTTCACCCTGACATCAGGTACATAATGTCAAAGCCATGATGTTGTGTATGCAATGTCAAGGTATTGATGTGACATTGCATAAGTGACGTTAAAGCATCTACCCTAGGTCTATAAATACCACACATGGGCTTCCATTTTGAGTCAATTTTTGGTCATTCTTAGTTAAAGTAGTGAAGCTCTTGCAGTTTATTTTCCTCAAAATTAGAATATTTTCTAAGTGCCTACAAAAGGAGTCTAAAGTGTGTATGGTTCTTTGTTCAAGCCCTAATGTACTTGAGTGTAGCAATGTGACAGGAATAAAACAAACTCTTTTTGACAATCTTTGTAGCACCAAGAATAGCTTAATATTTTTCTTAATGCATTTTAATTTCTTGCTCTTTACTTTAATTCAATTGAATTAGCAATTTATTTTCAATAGTTAATGAACACAAGCATGACCACTTCAAGCATTCATATAGTACTTGGTAACCTAGCAACACTTAACGTTTGATAGCCCAATAGTGCTATATGTATTCAGGATGTGTCCAAGAAAGTAGAATGGTTACTTGTGTTAGGCTAACTAGGCAATAGATATTAGTTTTTAATCTACTCTACCCTTATTCTTGTTGTAAGCAATTACATCCATAAAATATAAAATTAAAAAAATTCATATACCTCAATTATATTTAAACCATACCCTTGAGCCTCACCAATGTAGTTGGAAAGACAATGAATGTTCTCAACATCATTTCACCTCTTAGAGAAACTAGTGTATGAGATAACTATAGGTCTATGAAATTCAACCAGATTGTGTGTAATGCCTTAGTGATTCGTATGGTTGGGTGTAGGGGTACCTTGCCACTCATCATTAAGTTTGTTGATTGGCATGGAAGAGATAAGGTTTGAAACAACATAAGTATCTTAAAAGGATAAAATATTTGAATTAATGAAGACATGACTAGAAAAGAGTATGTAAAAAGTAGGAGGAATGGTAGAAATTTCAACAAGATCATGTTGAAGGTAAAATTATTTACTTGAACTATAAATATGTTGCAGTTATCAAAGAGAGGGAAAATTTTCCAAAATAGAGGTTTTTTTCTATTACATGTGGTTTCCTTAATGTTAAGGATTCATTAGCAAATAAAATTGCTACTTTAGATAAAAGTGATTTCTTTAGTAGTTTTTGTCTACTTATTTTTTCTGAAACTTGAGAAGAAAAAAATTATCTAATTGTATTTATTCTAGGCTTTGATATCATTTTAGTTAGTAATAAGAATTTTAGGATGAGGGGTAGACCTTCTAGCGGTATTGCTTATTTAATTAAAAAATTTGGAGATAATTCAAATAAGGTGCAAAAAGTTGATGATAATATGTAATATTTATATTAATTTTTATTAGTTTTTTTTTGAGGGATTCTTCTATTTACAATTTTGCTAATCTTCCATGAGAGTATATTTTCTAGTATTTGGGTCAAGCTATTGTAGAATTCTCTAGGCTTGGTAAAGTTTTTCTTATGGAGATTGTAATAGTTGTGTTGGATAAAGTCAAAGATTTTTCTAGAGAAATTTAAAGGTTATCTTTTAGGAAAGATGCTAATATTAATGGATTATATGCAAAACTCCTTAAATATGATGGTTCATTAGTATGGAAAGTAGCTTACAATCTTACTAATAAAGGGCTTCAACATGGTTTGGATCACTCTTGATATTCTAGTCAATTAGTCTTATATTTTAAAAAGGGAAATAGGATAGACCTTAATGATTATTTATTGATTATAATTAAAGTTTATTTTAAATACTATTTTTAAAAATAAAATTAGTCCATGGGCAAAAATGCAAGATCTTCATGCTTAGTCACAAGTAGGTTTCAAAAGGAATCAATTTACTATAGCCTATCTAATAACTTTATGTTATTGTGTGGAGAAAGAAAAAAGACCCAACCATATAACTTTTATTTGTTTTGTTGATTTTTCTAACGATTATGATTTTGTTGCTTGAGATAAACTTTGGAAGAGATTAGATAGCATTAACATTCCATAAGATCTCCTTTCTACTGCTAAAAGAATCTATATAATACATTTAACATTCTTATTAAAGATAATCTTACTAGAGAAGAAACACTTATTAATATCTTAGTTGGAGTTAAAAACAGGGTTGTTCTTTATTTCCTACACTTTTTGGCATATTTGTAGATTAATTAAAGGAATGGATGTAAAATTCCTCTAATCACGTTATGTTAGTGAATGAATTATTTTTGAGCATGCTTCTCTTTGTAGATGATGTGGCCTTGATTATAAAATTAGCTACAGGATTAAATTATATGCTTCAAATTCTCCATGACTACTACAATCATTTTGATATGAAAGTTAATATTGATCAGAATAAAATTCTAGTTTATGCTACTAGAAATAGAAATTACAAATTTTTTTCTTGGAAAGAAAAGAATTAAATATGGATCTTATAAATATTTGAGAGTTTAATGTACTAGTAATTATAGCTAAAATACTCTTGTTACTCAAAGGGTTTTAAGTGACATGTAAGCTCTATCTTCTCTATGAAATAATTGTAGCAAGAAATAAATTTTAACATGTGACATTAGAATGAAATTTTTTCACAATCATATCGAACCTATATTATTCTATGGATATGTTGCATAGGGTCCTCTTTCCACACATAATTAGGAAAAAATAGAGTATGTTCAAAAATAATTTCTTATATATAAATTTCAAATGAAAATGCAAACTTCTTATGATATCTTACTTTTAGAAGTATACTTACTTCCTCTTGAAGATGAATCCCTTTGTCAATTATTACTTAAACTTAGAAGTTAAGTTACATGAATGAAGTCAATTATGCTAAGGAGATCATGAATGCTACACAAGAAAATGAATGGTTACATCAAGAAAAAAATATGGCTTCAATCATGAAATAGTATAATAGAGGATCTTCATCTAAATAAAAGGCTCTCCAAGAAGACTCTAGAAGAAAAAGACTTGGCAAAAGTTTGGTTGAATATATTAAGGAAAGAAACATTTTTATTTATATTTTGTTAAAGGATGTTTATTATCTAGTACTCAAAAGTATCTATTTTTAGGTATTCCTATTCATTTATGGAATCAAATTGCTAGATCAAGAATGAGCTCTTATCATCTTCTTATTGAAATAGGTTGTCAGATCAATTTACTAAGAAAAGACAAAATTTGTAGAGTCAGCAAACAAAGCATAGAAGATGAAAAACATATCCTTCTATTTTGCTCAAATTTGGCTCACATTCAAATGAATTATAATATTAATTATAATTTGTTGATTGTTTTCTTTTAAATTGACCTTATATACTTGGGGCATTACATCATTGATGTTTTCAACCTTCCTAAAAATTATGTTGAGGCTTTGTAACTATCCAACAAATTCTTTGTGATTTCCTAAATGTAATAAAAATTTCTAGTTTTTGATTTCCATATTTTGGAAGATGTCTTCTACTTGGGAAAGCCATCTTATCTAAGAGAAGGACATCTTTCAAAGATTACTTAACTCCTAAGAAAGGCATCTTCCCAAATTCCAAAACATCTTGTTTAAGTGAAGCAAGAGTAAGATGGACTAGGAAAAATTCCAAAATAAAAGGTTAAACTCTAAGAATAAGAAAAAAGTTAAAGATCCATCCATAGGCAAGAAAAATTAGAAAATGGATAGGAAGCAACAAGTCCAACATCAACAAAAGAAAAATCATATTTTCACATATTATAGAAAGGCATAAATAAAATAACGAGATTTGATTTACATGATAGTAGCAACACAAGTACAATAAAGGGAATTCTTACATTTAAAAAAAACTCTAAGATCTTAAATGAAAAAGATCATGACAATACCAAGATGCTAAACAAAATGGACGTGCCCAAAATTTGTAATGTGTGATAAAATAAATATTCCATTATAATCATAATAAAATTAGCAATGATGAAAAATAGAGAAATCTAACAATGTAGATGGATTAGAGAATTAAAACTCTAAACCAAAAGTGAAAATCCATATCATTAAAACCCAAAATCTATAAAATTATTAATATCAAGTACTCAAAAAATTCATACCTAAAATTGGTAGAAATAGTAATGATTATAGCCTTGGTATTAAAAACTAAATCATAAAACTCTATAATCTATTTTATGAAAGTAATGCTTAAACCCATAAGAGTAAATACAAATTTATGGAATTAAATTCACAATTGTTGGCGACCGTTTGGGACGCGACCGCCAACGAGTGTCNTTTTCAAAGGTTCTATTTGAATTCAATCGTTGACATCTATTATCTAGTCAAAATGAAGTCTCGTACGTGGTAGTTTACGCAGCAATTTTTGGTAGCATAGTAGGATTGTCTTGAAGAAATTGCTTGTTTGAGCCTTGGAAGTTTGAACAATTCGTAGATATTGAATTTGGGATAGCTTTATTGCGAAGTGTTTACTTGTGTCATTTTACCTTGTTTAAATATTTGAGGTCTACACAAATCTACTTTCCTTTCTTTTCTATCTATTTCCATTGAATCTTGCTCTATTTCTAGTTTTCTTGTGGAACTATCTCTTTCTCTGGGGAAATTTGAGTAGATTGCGGAGTTGTGCTCAAATGTTTTTGCAAAATTTTA
>MNCI01008572.1:802996-816551 GCA_015680685.1 Gnetum montanum
AAGTCATATTCATGCTGCACTACTGCAGGTAATAAATAACAGGTAGGAAATAACATGTAATAAATAACAAGTAATAAATCCTATTCCATGCACTACAAGGTTTATCCACAAAGCTCACCTTTATTGCCGTACACAACTTGCATTTAGGTACAAAGCTGCTCGAATAAAGATCCGTTCACATGGGGACTCCTACTGCGGGCACATGGAAAATATTCTATCTCTGGAGTGATCAATCTGCCAGAGTTTCCCTACTTTTAGCCTAGGATAAGAAAGAAGGGGAGTGCCACCTCTTATTTATAGATTTGGCGACGGACCACGATATCGCGTACGCGACATCGCAGGGGATGATGCTATATTGCGTCTCATCAATCTCCATCTGCAATTGATATATTTGTTTTATACATATCTCTAGACACTTATAGTATCAAATGTTCTAATACATTTAACTAAGGGAATTTCATACAACTTATGATAAACCTTCATAACACCAATGTCCTTATTAGCTGCAACATCCATCATGAGTTTTTTTTTTTTTTTTGTATGCATTCATTGCATTTTATTTTGGGTTTTGGAAATCTATGATACCCATTAAGAGATCATGCAAGGATTATGACTTCTTTTTAGATTTTGTTGCATATTTTGCATTGTACTTAATAACAATGTATTTGTAAAAAGGGAGATTGGTTGTCTATGTGGTCTGAGTTTGATAAACATCATGGAGAGGGACGAAGCAATGGTTACAATGCTTCAAGTTTCATTTAAACTAACAAATCCACAATGGGCTTATCACTGGCTTGAAAAAGGAAAAGTTATTGGATTGGATTTGCAAGAGCAAAACCACATATTTCAAGATGCAGTGGCTATGTCTCTTCCAAGAGCCATAGCCATTGGCTTGACTGATTTAGCCTATTATTACAATAATAAATTTAATTATAATAATTTTAGCTTTAAGAAATTGAAACTAAGTTTTAAAAATATTAAGAAAAAAATACCCGAAACCTACAAGTTGGGTGGGTAGTAAACATTCTGATATAAGAAATTCAGGATCAAATATATGTTTTAGTAAGGCTGCGTTCCATTTTCTTGGCCTAGTTCACAGACAATAACAAGGAATGGCTTGTTCCGAGGGTGAGGAGCGTGCATGAGTTTGAAGGCGAGGAAAGGAATATTATTCTGCTACCTCTAGTTTGGAATTTCTCCAAGAAATCAACGTTCATCACGCAACATCAGATTTCTGTGCAGCGTAAATAGAGTCTGTGTGGCATTGTCCCGTGCCTGGCCTGTATATATTCGGAAATGCTCCAAAATCTGGACTGCTAATTGACGATAGTGGACTGGTGATCCCTGAAAGAGTGGCCAAATTTGTGTGTCCGAAGCATCCAACGGAGGAATTTGAGTGGAGGATCATGGAAGATAAACTAGGACCTACAAATTTTAGCAAACGTACGTGTGATGAGAGGCAACAGTGTGGGCATATTTGCTGAGTGATGTGCCTACAACACGGATAGGGCCATGACAATGACGATGGGGAAATGCAAGAGAAGGCATTCTAGGGCAGGAACATATGCGGAAAATCTGTGAGAAGCTGCAACCATCGCTGTGTTAGTATTTGTCACTTCGGCAAGAAATAGCTTGCCTGCAGTTTGTGCAGACCTTCCTGAAAATGCTAGCACCCGCCATTTCATTAATGGCATGCACTCAGCAATCTCCGTTAATGCTTTTCTCGGCACCGAACCTGCTCTTTATGCCGGTGGCAGCCACCGTGGTGAGTAATGCGCCATAGCAACGATGAAGGATAGTGAGGTGCACAGGAGGTAGAAGCAGGTGACAGAATGCACTTGAGTTAGCAGTGCTGCCTAGGCTAGGCTAGCACCCTGTGGCAATGGCAATGGCAATGGCAATGGCAATGGCAGGCAGTGCAGAAGCAGAGCGGTCCGTGTGTGAGGGGCCTGTCATCGGCAGCCGTGTTCACCTTCATGGACGATATTATTCACTGCTACCTATGCACTGGAGATTGGCAATTCAGGATAAATTTTGATGAACTGTTCTTGTTGGATTCCGGAGTGCATAGAAGCATATTAGTGGGTACGCATTTCATAATTTCCAATGAAATTTTGCCTACATCTGTACGTATACATTGAAATAGTCGCCTTGCCTGGTATTATTCTTACCTTTTTGATTCTTGCCTTGTTCTTGGTGTCTGCATTGTGCATTAAAATTTTCTGAATCTTATCAGAAAATTCATATCATTGTTAAGTGGCCAGCAAGCAATCAAGATTCATGGCATCGGCATGACAGACCACAGAAAACAAGGGAGTCCGAATGAATAAACAAACACATGGAGGGCTACTTTGGTAACGAAGGGCCAAGTTTGGGTCATACGGAAATCAAGTTTGGGACGGGGCGTGCGAGGTAAACATTGCATTTGAATGGATTGGCCTGCCTTTGGGAGCATCAAAGGTTCCGCCATGACTCACATTCACGCGTGTTTATTGGTCATTGCTTGTTTTTGCTCTTTTTTCTCATCTCTGCGGAAAAAAGAAAAAACAAAACAAGGTCATCGTCATGGGTTCATGTCATGGGTCATGATTCATGTTAAAAACAAAATAGGGTCATGTCATGGGTCATGAGTCATGAGCATGATGACGGATGGATGCTTGTTCAACTTGTTTTTTAAAATCTGTTTGCTTATGAGCCAACGAAGTCCACCAGCACATGGCCAATGGCCATATGCAAACTCATGGTGCTCTGTTTTTACTTTCCCCTTTATCATGATTAGTGCTAATTCTTTAGCGTTCGAAAGGTTATGTTTTCGATCATCAAAGGTGAGGTGAGGTGAGTTATTGGGCTATGCCTAGTTTAGTTAAATTATGTTTTCTTATAATGTAGTCATCTTTAACATGGCCCTATAGTGCTGTGAACTAGTCATGGTTGAGCAAAAATATTAGCAAACGTGATTTGTTATAAATTTGGTTGAGGCTTGATGCTTAATTTCATTCTTGGAAAGATTGGATTAAGTAACAAAAGGGTTTTATTTTATTGCTGTCATTTTGGTTGTTGCAGAAATTACATGTTTGGCCAGATTATGGCTCTTAAGGAAATGGATTTGATGCCCTCCATACCTTTGGCAAATTTTCTTGCTTCACTTTAATGGTGATATTACAATCTTCTATGCAATTTTTAAGCATTAACAATATTTTGGATTTACATTGTACTTATTCTATATTCTACAATGTTTTTTATAATCTATCATATTTAATTTTTTTAAAAACTAATATATTTAAATTTTCTCTATCATGTCCCCGACCACAAACCGCCCCCACTGTTTTTTCTCCACTTTTTCTTGAGGCACATGTACCCAAACACATTCAAAATCACGAATCCTCAATTCCTCGCTTCCATGAATGAGATGCTTTTGATGCATAGACTACTACCCATAGGCTCTCCTTGAACGTTATGGATGCAATATTATTTTTATTTTGTGTTACCGATCTAACTTTGGTAGTGGCTTCTTGGTCAAATTATCTATTCTTTTTTCTAAGTTTTCTAAGAAAAATAATAAAGGAATTTCAAGAATTTATTGGGATACTATTAGGGAGAAAGATACAGAACTTGGTGTTATTAATTGTTATAAGTAGGGTGTTTCTTGCGTAGTAAAATGAATTACAAAATGCATTAATATAGATGATGTTTGATAAATATATAAGAAGTAAGACTGAGAGAGTGATCAAAATGGAAACAAGCTAGTATTGTTTTATGTGATAAAAGAATCTCAAAAGTACTAAAGAGAAAATTTTACAATACAACAATTAGATATGCTATCTTCTATAGTCTTGAATCTCGGGATACACAAAAGAGACATGAATAATACATCAGTGTGGTAAAAATGTAAATGCTTATATAGATATTATCAAAAGAGATAAAATGCATGATACAAACATTATAGAAAGACTTCGAGTGGCTTATAGTTTAGATAAGTTATAGGAATAACATCTTAGATGGTTTGGACATGTGCAAAGAAGATCATATAACAAGCTTATGAAAACTAGAAATTGGGAATTTTTATTACATCTAGAAAATTAAAAAAGATTTGTTGGATAGTTACAAAGCCTTAACATATTTTTCAAGAAAGTTAAAAACATCATTAATGTAATGGCCCAAGTAGATATGATTAATTTAAAGAAAGTTGGTTACATCACTATTCTAGAAAATTCTCCAAAAGAAAGACTAAAAAAGATAGAAAAAAATGGTTGAAGATGATATGAAGAAATTGCAAATAAATAAAGAGACAAATGAAGAAAAAAAACTCGTGTAGCCTACCCCATTTTGTTGGGAGAAGCCTAGGATGATGATGATTTATGAAGATGATTTTTGGATGATTAGTGTTTAGAAATAGATTTACATAACAAAAATCAAAAAATGATAGCATTTGATCTTCTAATAACTATCTTCATTGTCTTTTTCTAAACCTTAAGTCATTTCTATTATTAGTTCTATAAAATTTAAGAAAATCTAGAAGAAATGATATATGTGTAGTAGGCATCGGAATTACAATCATATTATAGTTTTAGATGATAGGCTTAACTAAATTAGTCCATGGTGGCTTCCTTTAAAGAAAGAAGCTTATGTTTCTCATTCATCTAGATTTTTCACCACTTAGATCAAATTTAATATTACTATAGTTTCGTGTCTACATATTCATAATAGATGAATTACATAGAAGAGGCTTCGAGACTTTATGATTTGAATAGAAAGAGTGGAAAATTTTTAGAAAATCAAATACTAAACTTAATAATTTATTTGAAGTTAATAGTAGTTTGCACCAAGATTTTCCAAATATTTTTTGGAAGAATGTAAGATATATTTTTTATTTTTTAACTTAAAAGTTGCTTATGAGATAATTATCAAGAATGACTTTATTTATAAAAAGTTCGAGAAGGCCTAGAAAATACAATTATCACTACATTTTTGAATGAGAAAAATATAAGATATTTAAAAAAATTTCTACCTTTCAAAAAATTAATATTTTTTATGATATCTTATACATCTATTGCGTGTAAAAAATTTTGTTACTAGAAAACTAAAAATTCCATGTGTGAAACGATTTTGATCCTAGATCCCAAGGGCTTTCAAGAAATAGGATCCAAGGCATCCTAGACGATCTTGCCAATCACCCAAGGACTTGAAGAGTGTTAACAAAATAAATAACTTAAATAAAATTGTAGATTCAAGATGAAAAAAAAGCACAAAAATTAAATGTGAGATAAATTTGCACCATAAATAATATGTAAACTTTATTACAATAATAAAATATTGAAAATAGAGAGTTCGAAATATGTACAAATGATGTGCCTAAGTACACAAGAAGTTTGCTCGAATGAAGCTTGGAGCCTATTGAAGTCTATAGTTTATGCTCTATAGTTAGCTCCACAATCCAAGTACTTCCCAACTTCTGAAACCAAAACTCCTTGTAGTAAGGTGTATGTTTGACTTTTGTTGTAAAGGGGTTACTATGCTGAGAGTCTCTTATGCTCAGGTTGTTGCAAGTTTGCTTCAAAAGTCTCACAAAATGCTCAAAGGTTATAAATGCTCAAGATTGCCAAAGGTTCTAACACTTAAGAATTTCCAAAGAGCTTTAGCAATTCTAGAATCAAAGCAGCTCTTCTAGGTGTTTGAGATTGGCTTTTATAGGTTATCACAATTGTTGGCCTTGGTATTGCAACTTTCTACCATGATTTCTGAAAAATTGATACAATTTGTAAGTGTGTCAAGCCATCATCTTCAAAGTAAACTTTCAATTATAGTAAGTTTTGATACCATAAATAGTAAACAGACTTTTCCAACTATGCTAGCTTTACCCACCTATGCCAACCTTCATGGGAATCACACTAGAATTGGTGGAGCAATACTAGCCTAGCTAGAATAACAAAATCTCCATCCACTCCAATGCTAGCTTCAAGAAAATGAAAACCCCCCACAACCCCAACGTTGACTCTATGGCATTCACATTAAAAGTTATTAGAACTATGTTGGGCATTACTAGAAGAATGAAAACCAACACCATCAACAATGGGCGTATGTGGTTCTAGCGTAGTTGAGGTTATGACCCATGTAAAACCCATGAAAATGCCAAATATGGTATTTCCTAGGGCATTTTTAGCCTTTCTAAGCCCAAATATGGATATGCCATGAATTTTTCTACTTGGGAAGTGAGGCTATTACAACTTATGAGGCATTTTTTTCAACCCCAAAAGTTAAAGTATGTGAAATTGCATCTCATGGATTATAATCTTCACATTTTATAATAAAATTCTAGCCTCAAGTTTGATGGTAAAGGTTACAAGTTGCAACTTAAGATTTCTTGGTGGTATTTCATTGATCCCTCTCTGTTGATCTTTGGAGGATTGCTCAAGAGACATCGACAAAGAATACAAAACACCACTATGAGTCCATCACAAACATTTCCTTTCTATGCTTGATTTAGTAGTGTTCAACCATGCCATAGAGTGTTTGTGATGATAGGAATAGTATTATGATGAGATGATATAGATTAAAGACTATATTTGGTCATGAGGAAATGGTCACAAGTTTAATAATGAGTTCCAAATATTAACATCATCATTATGGTTGTGATGGTGACATTTAGACTAATCGATGTGGTCTTCACACTTCATGCTTTGAGGTGTTGATCATTTGGTAATATTTTTGAGGGATTGACACTCCACTCCAAGGTTCCTTTGGTCATTAGGCTCTTGCCTTTGCTTTTTTGGAGCCACTAGTTTGTCCTTTGGTCTTCATTAGCCTTTTAGCTTCTTGAAAATTTTCTTCCTTATTTTTTTGGGGTGAAACCTTCATTGGGTTTCATTACCAAGGCAAGGTTTGGTTTGGTTTTCTCATTGAATGAGATGTGTTACATTAAATAGACTTGAAGGTGGATTATGATGGAGGAAACATCACATTGCCATAATGCATGAGTATCAAAGATCAGTCATCATTGTTGTTTAGGGTAAGGAAGGCTATAATTAGGCTATTTGGTTGGGCTTAAGGAGGGGCAATGGCGATGATGTGAAACAAGCACTCTTGGCATGGTCAGATAAGCTCACCAAATCTTGCGCATTGAGGCCATGTGGTAACTTGCCATCATGATGAATTGTCCCTTATCAATGACTTTAGACTTCATCCTATAAGAACAACTCCAAGAGGACAAGAAAATAAGACAAAGAAAACATGTTACAATACAATGCATAGGACCACAAAATACAACCAACAAACTAGGTCATCATAGATATTATACTTACAGTACAAAGATATATATGCAATGTGCATCAGATTTATAAAGATTATAGTTCATTCATTATGTAAAATAAATAGATAGAGATAGAGAAAGGGTGTGCAAGCTCACTTGTCATTTGGTGTAAGGGTTGTTAATGTCAACTATTAGTTTGTACCTATAAAGAAAACTATGTTAAATATAATAAGGCTTCATATAAGAGTGGTTGAATAGATTGGTTAATTCATTCTCATCCATGTTTGCTACTCTAAAGGCTCCATTTCCATGGGCCTTAGTGATCAAGAAAGGCCCCATCTAGTTGGCTGAAAACTTTTCCACATGCTCATGAATAGCCTTGAGAACCAAGTCTCCCTCCTTGATCTTCTATTTGTTCAAGTCATGTTGATGCCATTTTTTTTACCTCTCTTGGTACTGTTCAATTTGAAAAAGCATTTTTATTCATTCCTCCTCCACTAAATCTAGGTCAATGATCTACAACTCCTCATTCTCCTTATCATTGATGAAGTCTAATAGAACCACTCTAAGTGATGGAACCTACAATTTAAGAGACAAAACATATTTAGATCCATACACCAAGCTATATGGGATTACAAGCTACTCATGCCACTTGAATTTGATATTATTCAACATCTTTTAAATCAATTTTATGATGGCCATGTTGCTAGCTTTAACTTGTCCATTGACTTGAGGGTAGTATTGTGGCAAGAAAGAATGCTTAATGCCTAAGTCCTAAGAAAAGGTTTGTGTTTCTTGGCTACGAACTGTGGTTCATTATCCATGACTATGGTCAAAGGTATGTTGAAATAGGCTACTATGTTGTCCAATATGAATCTATAGACTTGTTGAGATGTTGTTTTCCTTAGGGGAATAGCTTCAACCCACTTTATAAAGTATTCAGTTGCAATGATAACAAAGCTATGCCCTATAGAAGACTTAGACATTATAGGTCCAATAATGTCAAGTTCCCACCATTGAAATGACCAAGTTATCTTAGTAGTGTGTAACTCAGTTGGTGGCATGTATATCAAGTTGCTATGTCATTAATAGGCATCACAAGTTTTAACCTTCTATAGGTAGTCACTCTTCATATAGGACCATTAATAGCCTAGTCATCTAATCTTGACGGCCATGGCTCTGGGTCCTATATGTCCCCCACATACACCTTCATGGACTTACTCATGGACTATGCAAGCTTCAGTTTTACCCAGGCACACTAACAATATGCCATCATAGGACCATCAACACAATGTGCTATCACCTATAATGACATACTATTTTGATCTTTTACATACAACGTCCTTTTGAGAAGTAGTGAGGTCTTGTGGAGATTCACCATGCATCGAGTAAAACTTGATATCGTCATACCACTCCTTTTGAGGAGTGGTATTAGCAGAGGCTATAGAGTCACATTCAATGTTCTATGCGATGGGAATAGCACAATTCATAGTTAACAAGGGTAACTTGATAAACACATCAGGTGTCACACTTAGGGCTAAGGTTGCTATGGCATCGACCAACATGTTCTCAATTCGAGGTACATGTTGGATATCAACATCTATAAATTGTTGCATTAAGTTCTTGCCTAGGTCACAATAAGGTTGTAAATGTTTGACTTTACATGTGTAAAAATCTATTACTTGGTTAACCACTAGTTTCAAATCACCTTTATTATTAGGTGTCTAATTCCTTAGTCATGAACTACTATCATTCCCCTGATCAATCTATCATACTCTACTACATTGTTAATACATGGGAATTCAAAATGATAGGCAATGAATTTGATTTCACCATAAGGTAATGTTATGATGGCAGCAACACTAGCCCCATGGGTAGTTGAAGCCCCATCAAAGTGCATAATCATCTCATAGCCCTCAAGCACCTCACTAACAAGGTTGACATGTTTATCATGAAATTCAAGACCAATGGTTGCATGGGCTTCTACTAGGGAAATGGTAAGTTGTGTGGCTATAGCTTAACCTTTGGTTAAGGTTTGAGATATGTAATGGAGGTCAAACTCTGTTGTAATGGCTTTCCAGTGGGCTATATGACTAGTTTCATAAATATTGGTCATTATGGATCTAAGCATGTTTTCCTTGCAAATGACATTGACTTAGCTCCTAAATAGGTAGTATCTCCACTTCTTTAATGTGAAGACTAGGACTAGACAATACTTCTCCACTTTGGTGTATGGGGTCTCATAGGCAATCAATGCATGACTTAGGTAATATATAGGTAACTTAGCTCCATCATCTCATTTCTGATAAGGTAGAGAAGCAATGGATGTGTCAAAGATAGCAAGGTAGATGTAAATATGTTTATCCTTTTACTGTGGATAAACCATGGGTAGTTGTCCCAACTCTTGCTTAAGGTTTTCAAAGGCTTTGGCATTGAGTTGTCCACTCATAATGGAATCCTTTCTTAAGAAAGTGTTGCATGGATTGTAACTTATCTATAATCCTAACAATGAACCTATAGATAAATTGTAATCTATCATGCATTCCCCAAAGATACTTAAGGTTAGTTAATGCTACCAAGTTGGATATGGGCTTAACCTTATCAAGATCGACACATATTCCTACTTTGGATACTACAAAGATAAGCATTTTACCAGTTTTGACATCAAAGATGCACTTCTTGGGATTAAGCCTAAGCTCATATTTGAGGCATCATTTTAGCATGAGTTCAAGCTCATACACATGGCCACTTTCCATTTTAGACTTAATAGTTATATCGTCCATGTAGTCATTAAGAAATCCTAGCATGTAATCACTAAAGATATATGTTATAGCTCATTGATACATGGCACATGCATTCTTTAAATAAAATGGCATCATGATGTAACAAAAGATTCCTCAAGGAGACATGAAGGTCATACAAAGTTGATGCTTTAGGTTAATCCTAACTTGGTTGTATCCTAGAAATCTATCCATGAAGGATAACAAGACATGTCTAGCTATAGTACTAATAAGTTGGTCAATGCTAGGCAAAGAGAAGTCATCTTTGATAATTACCTTATTCAAGTCTTAGAAATCAATATAGTTATGTATAATCCCATTTCTCTTAGGGACTACCACTATGTTGGATACCCATTCCACATAATAGAAAACTAGAATGAAACTAGCTTGGTATGTGATGGGACGTGATATCACGTCAGAAGCTGCGATATTGCATATGCAATATTGCAACCCATCGTCAGTTCTATAAATAAGAGGCAGCCTTCCCTTGTTTCTTCATTTAGATCTAAACCCTTATCTAAACTCTAGTAGTGTTACCATTCCAAAGATAGAATAATTTCCATGTGCCCGCAGTAGGAGTCTAAAAGTGAACGGATCTTTATTCGAGAAAATTGTACCTAAGCACACATTTGTGTACAGAAATAAAGATGAACTTTCTGATAAACCTTACAGTGCATGGACTAAGCTAATTAGGATTTAATTAATGTTAAATTCTTAAATTATTTCTTAGATAATTAATCTCTCTCAACCCTCAACTCCTAGTTAAGTGCATTCAGTACAACCACTTCGAGCACGTGTGCTACTCTTGGTAACCCAATAACGAATAGCATTTGGTAATCCCAGTAGCGTTGCATTGGTTCAGGGTGTGTATGAAAAGTGGGAACAGATACTGATGCTAGGACAATTAAAGCTTAGTTAGTGAAAGTTAGTTATTTAGTCTCTTCACCTTTCCCCTCTTAGCATAGGCGATAAAAAGATAAAATACATAAAAATCACATGCCTCAAGCTTACCTAACCATACAACTATGAAAAATACAAGTAAGCTTGGGAGGACAACGATCGATTAACCTTAAGTGTTCCATAAGACGCGTAAGCACTTAGTCCTTGGAGTTTGACTGAATCACGCGTGTAACACTCGTATTCATATGGTTGAGTGTAGGGGTACCTCGCCACTCATCATTGGCGTTGTTGCCAAGGACTTAGTTGTTTGTGTGCTAAGTAGAACATAGGAAATCATCCACATCATTGGGAAGCTTAAACGAACCCTTAGGGTTAATCAGAGAAAAATTAAACAATTCAATAGCACACCGATAGGATAAACATGTCTTCTTCTCCACATAAAAGCACTTCACTGCCTAGGACCAACACTAGAGATAGTCGGCAGCATAACATACATAACCAAGAACCACCAGTTCCTCAACAATTCAGTGTGGTGTATACTCACCATGATGAGTATTACCTAACTTTACCTTTATCTTCCATCAAGATGAACAACTGTGATGGAGAGACTTGGAAGGTAACATAGTGTTGCCTCTAGACATAGCCACCCCCAACATGCTCCTTCGTTTCCTTGCATGAATAGGCATGTTGCAATTATATGCTGAGTACATTGCATGTGATTACAACACAAGGGACTACCATCCCATAGAAGCGCAATGTCAATAGGACTTGCAGCAGGAAAGTTATCATACATCACTGAAGGGCAAAGGCCCCCATAATGCTTTGCCCATCATAAGCGAAATTAAGGGTGGTGAACCTATTTCAATAGGTTCTCCACAAAATGATGTTCCCCCTTTGATGAGATGCGATTCTCATAGGCCGTGATATCACGTCCGCCGCGATATCGCATCCCCCGCGATATCGTGTACGCGATATCGCATCTTTCCTACGATATTGCGTACGCGATATCGCAGTCCGCCTCCATATCTATAAATAATATGTGGCTCTCCCTTGTTCGAGATCCCAGTTTTAGAGTAGCGAAGCTCTGGTAGTTTGATCCCTCCAGAGTTAGATTTTTTTCCTGTGTCTGCCCACAGTGTGGTGAATGTAATTGTACGGTGTCTTTATTCGAGTGTGCCGTACTTGGACACGCATATGACCGGCAATAAAGTTCGAGATTACTTCATCATTGCAGCATTCACTTGGTTTATTTATTTGTTTGTTTATTTATGTAATGTTATTTATTGCTTTCATAGCGCAGTGTGAGTACGACTTGATTACGAGCATCTACGGATGTGTACAGCTAGTCAAGGAATCGATTACTCATCACGATTAGTCTCTCACCCTTAAACTCCTAGAAGTGAAACAAGTACGACTTGATTACGAGCATTTAAGTGTGACTTCTTGGTAGCACAGTGGCATATCCAGGATCTACGCTTGGTAACCCAGTGGTGTATTTGGAATCTGCGCTTGGTAATCCCAGTGGCGTACCTTGGACCTACGCTTGGTAGTCCCAGTGGTAGTCGTGCATGAAGTCCAAGATGTGTATGGTTGATCAAGGAATCGATTGCTTGTCGTACTTAGGCTAGATTAGATTTCCTTACCCTTTTCCTCCTAGCTTAGCTTAGTTAGTATTATTTTCCACTGCCTTCAGGAGTAGCGTTAGAATTAGGAAACACATCATACACCTCATCTGGACTAAACCATACGTGACATATGCAATACTAGTCTAGGTGGGAAGATAGCAAACTGTGACCTAAGGATAACTGTCTAGGTGCCACAACTAGTCCATTTGCGGCGTTCAACCAGATTGTGCATGCGACACTCGTTTCGTATGGTTGAGTGTAGGGGTACCTCGCCACTCATCATAGGCACTGTTGCAGGGGATGGTGCTAGTTATCTAGATTAGTTATATCATACAAGGTCGCTTTATAGAACTTAACGATATATCTCTTAAAAAGAAGAAATTATAAAAGTCACATAAATTCACACACAACAATGCCTCTTCTACAAGATGATGATAATGCCACACTTAGTGAGGAAGTTCATTAGAGAACCAACGAACTATATAACGATGAAGATTGGAGTATACAACTTGAAATGGGAGTTTCCTATAAGCATGAACAAAAACAATGTCATCATAATACATGAAAGCCTAAATTACCCGATGACGATGAACCCCCACTAGCCACTACAAGCTTAATGCAAATACAAGAGGCTGTTCGAATCTCACATAGGCATCGTAAAGAGAGTCGACTACCCAAGCTTGATTTAAACAACTTTCTCAAATTTTCAGGAGGCTATGACTTAGATCCACAACAACACTTACTAGCCTTCTACGATGCCCGCACATGGAATAACATTGATAACAGTTGGTAAAAACTGAAGTTCTTTCCTATGACACTTGTTGACCAAGCTAAAGTATGGTATAGATCGTTAAAACCAAATTCAATACGACGTTGGTCAACAATGGTAGAGGTTTTTAATGGAAAATATCAAACCTACGCAAGAGTGTCAGCCTTGAGGAGACAAATCCAAGGATGGAAACAAGCAAAACATGAACCCTTGGACATGGCCTTAGAAATATATT
>MNCI01008572.1:822692-927100 GCA_015680685.1 Gnetum montanum
TACGACTTGATTACGAGCATCTACGGATGTGTATGGCTAGTCAAGGAATCAGTTACTCATCGCGATTAGTCTCTCACCCTTAAACTCCTAGAAGCGAAACAAGTACGACTTGATTACGAGCATTTAAGTGTGACTTCTTGGTAGCACAGTGGCATATCCAGGATCTACGCTTGGTAACCCAGTGGTGTATTTGGAATCTGTGCTTGGTAATCCCAATGGCGTACCTAGGACCTACGCTTGGTAGTCCCAGTGGTAGTCATGCACGAAGTTCAAGATGTGTACGGTTGATCAAGGAATCAATTGCTCGTCGCACTTAGGCTAGATTAGATTTCCTTACCCTTTTCCTCCTAGCTTAGCTTAGTTAGTATTATTTTCCACTGCCTTCAGGAGTAGCGTTAGAATTAGGAAACACATCATACACCTCATTTGGACTAAACCATATGTGACATATGCAATACTAGTCTAGGTGGGAAGACAATGAACTGCAACCTAAGGATAACTTTCTAGGTGCCACAACTAGTCCTTCTGCGGAGTTCGACCAGATCGCGCGTGCGATGCTCATTTTGTATGGTTGAGTGTAGGGGTACCTCGCCACTCATCACCCTCCTAACGATGGTGAGGAGGTGGGGTATCAGAACCTACACTCCACAATTCATAACCCTAGTTCTAATCCTCATGAACACCAAGTGTTTAATGATGGAACACAAACATATGACAAGGGCAGGCAATCTGATCGTCATCATGATTGGGGCCGAAACTACCGAAGAGAAGGTAAGAAATATCATCATGGTGATGGTTCCCCTTCCTCTTCCCCTTTATCATCACACACATTCTCTCCTTCAACATCAGGACGTAGTCACAAGGAACCTCACCATGAGGATAAGGGTAAGCAAGATGAGAGACCTCGACGAGAGAGTCGAGAGCAAGGACAAGGGCATTTGAGAGAATCAAGGCATGGAAGAAGGGAAAGTAGGGAACTACATAGACATCATAGATGCCATCAGAGACATGACCATGATGAACCCCTACTTGCAACCCGAAGCATGTCAAACATCACAGAGGCTGTTAGAATACCTACAAGGCACCAAAAAGATAGCTGGATCAAGAGACTGGACATGAATAATATCCCACAATTTGAGGGGGGATACAACATTGATCTGCAGAACCACTTATAGGCATTTCATGATGCCTGTGCCTTGTAGAATATTGAAAATAAGTGGCAAAAGTTAAAGTTGTTCCCAAGGACACTCTTAAAGGAAGCAGAAAGCTGGTACCAGTCCTTAGAACCAGAATCTATTTGACAGTGGAGTACGATGCTAGAATTATTTAACGATAAGTATCAAGTGTACTCTCGAGTGTCTAACCTATGTAAGCAGATCCAAGGATGGAAGCAGGGTAATCATGAACCCTTGGATGCTGCCATGGACCAATATTATGCATTGTTACATCGTTGCCCGGGCCATGGTTACACACAATGGGATCAACTTCGCCATCTCGTAGATGGGCTAAGACATGAAACCAACAGAACCCTTGGAACATATGCCCAAGGGAGATTATCAGAACTTAGGTCCCATGAAGTTCATAGATTTTTGGAGCAAGTAGCTAAGGAAGAAGAAGAGCTACATAAAAGAGAAAGTGTGGAAGAGTACAACCATGATCCTTCCCTCCAAAAAAGAAGAGTGAGATTCTGTGAGGAGGAGGATGAGTCACCACTCGAAGAGTTGGTGAATAGAAAAACCTTGCCACTTCAAAAGTTAATAACCGAAGTGTTGGCTAAGGTAGATCAAATGTGGAACTCCTTAGATAGTAGATTCAAAACCATTTTAAAAACCATAGAGGAGTCTAAGGAGCGAAGTAGTTACTATGATAAGAAAAAGAGGAGAGACTTAGACCACGCACATAACAAGGGTAAGGGAAAAATGACTATCACTGATGAGGTTGTGGATTCCAATACGGATGATGATGGTGGATGTGAGATATGTCAGTATGATCATCCTAAGGGATGTTGCCCAATAATCTCACATCTGCAAGAGTCCAGGGTGTATGCACTCAACCCAAGACTTAACAAACGACAAGCACCCCAAAGGTTACCTTATCCCGAAGGTAACCCAAGGTAGTTTCACCAACCCTTAACATATTATCCAAGTGGAACTCTGCCACAACCTATCAAGCAACACTAGTGGTGGAAATACCCACGGTCATGGGGGATGTCATCGCCAAGACAACAATACCCTTACTAGCAACCAGATCCATATGGCTATTATGTGTAGCAGTTGGTTTCTCCAAGTGACTCTATCGGTCACGTAACCCCACAACGTCACTACCAAGCTTGGGAGTATTATAGGACTCCTTCTCTTGGAAGAGACACACTACATGCATACTATCCTCCGAACCCATCTGCAACTCTTACGCCAATAGCTCCACTACCACCCGCTCCAACGATGCAAGGGGAACTCCCCACTCAACCACAGCAACATAATGCTACAAGAGCTGTAAACCTTCAACTCACTGCCGGTTCTGAAAACCGTACAAAGAGAAGACCTTTCTTCAAAACCAATAGTCCAAACAAGCTCTCACAACAACAAGTGGTTGAGCCTCAAAATGCCTCTCTACCAGATAAGGCTTCGGAGCTCCCTTCAAACCAAAAACAGAGCTCAACTCACACGATTATGTTAACACATACCGTCATTGACTGGATAAAGGTGGACCACCTTCCTAGGAAACTCTCTGACCCTAGAAGTCCCTTAATCTACCTCTAAGTCGTTGAGAATGAACCTCGTAAAGCTCTTCTTGACTCAGGTTCCAAAGTCAATTTAATATCGCAAGAAATGTATAAAACCTGGAACCTACCTCCACTAAAGAAGAGAAATATTCACTTAGAGCTAGCTGACCAGTCCATCACTATCCCCTTGGGACTTGTGGAGGACATCATTACCATTGTGTGTGGTTGGTCATACCCAACTGATTTCCTAGTGATCTAAGTAAACAATGATAAAGGGGACTTCCTGATAATAATGGAAAGGACATGGCTAAGTATGATAAACGCATGCCTAGGAATCCATGATCTTTCCCTAGAAATATCTAAGAAAAACACTTACGAAAAGATCGAGAAGAAGAACGTTCCATGCATCACATACAATGATACAGAGGGTGATGGCATACAGGAATGTTCAGCATTGCCTACATGCAACCGGTGTGTCCAAGAAACTAACATACAAAAGTGCCTGTATGTAGCAACCACACAAAAAAAAGACACCCCGTGGTTGATAGCTGATCCAAAGAGCAACTTACCAACATGCATGGAACTCACTAGGGGAACAACTTGCACTCACGTCGAAAGCATAGATACACTGGAGCATGAGCGTCGCCAACTTCCAGCCCTTAACCTGAAGACATCAATTGGGAGAAGTTGGACACTTCTAAAAAATTCAAACAAATGCTCATTATTTCGGATCTCTCCCTTCCAATTCAATCATGGGGAAGATGGCCACCTATGCTAATCAATCGAGACCCTTAGTTCTGTTTTAAGTTTTTTGTTTTACACATTTTTGTTTTACAAATTTCTTTAACTTTTCCTTCTCCTTTTTCACAACATCATTCATAATTTTCCATTTATTTGTGTGTGTGTGTGTGTGTGTAGTTATCCATTTTGTTAAGTTTGTCACCCAATAAGTGCTCCTAGAGATGGTATGAACTATATTCTATTGGTTGCTAATGTTTGTTTTTTACCTTTAAGTTATGATGTTGATACTAAGGTATGGTTCTTTTGATATATTAGGCAATGAGTCCACATCATCCATGCATCCATAAATTTCTATGGTCTCTCTTGGCTTGGAACTGTACAATCCCTTTCTTCAAAATAATAAGCACTATCAATGAATTGGTGGTGACTCTTTGGTAAAGGCGTTCTTGTTACTTCAAGAGGATGGCTTAACCGAATGTATTAATGCGACGTTACTGGATGTGGATGGTTTGAGGCTGGATTTCGAATGAGATCTACCAAGTCACATTAATCATTAAACACACAAGGGGTTGTACACCACCTTGTTTTTGAGACTCCATTCCATTCTCTTCTTTCCCTATTTATCACCTCATTGTCGGTTGTATCAATAGTCTATATTTTGGTGGATGCATTGTTTTCTTTTTGGTAAATTCTTATGGTTAAGACTTTAACTCATGCTTCCAAATGATATTTTTAGAGCCCATGAACTCTTTGAATGTGGGAATGTCAGGGCATTAAGGACATGAGCCTACTTTAGGGAGGACCCACTGGCATTCCTATTTGGTGCATTAGTTAATTTCTTTCCCTTAAACATTTTTATGATCAATTTCTATTTTGTTCATTTACATCTCTAACATCCATTTCATTGGCGTTACAGTTTTCTCTTTTTCTCCATCTTTCTTTTTCCTTATCTTTTTCCATTCTCTTGCTACCAGAGGTTCATAATTAGTCATGGGGGTACTAGTCCAATTTTTTCAATTTTCTCCTAACCCCTAAATCTTGGGTAGTCACCATTACTATATCCCTAGAATCTGCATCAACCATATCACAACTCAGTCAATGGACCTTACACTGAGGCAAGGTATCAACTGCATTATGATTTATTTATCCTTGCTAATATGAGACTATGTTTTGTGTGCAGATGGCAATCATACAACAACGGATTGGATCTAGAGGGAACACTTGGAATGGATCGGTGCAGAAGTAATTTTACAAGGAACAAGATCGATGGCATGCTTACGGATAGACAACGAAAGGTGCAATCTTGGCATTGGAATCAACAGACTTCTTCTTCTCTCTTCTCTCTTCTCTCTCAGCTGCCAAATAAGGCTGGATGTCAAATGTATATAGTGTTCACTCTTGTTGTCATGAACACTAGCTTTGTCATGTATTGTAATGATGATCCATTCACATGTCACCCCATTCACCATTAGTTCCATTCAAGTCAATAATCCCATACCTTCCCAATATTTTGTAAGGAACTTGAGGATGAGTTTTTATTCAGTCATGGGGGTATGATGGGATGCGATATCACGTACGTGATATCGCAGCCCGTTGCCAGTTCTATAAATAAGAGGTGGCCTTTCCTTATTTCTCCATCTAGATCTAAACCCTTATCTAAACTCTGGCAGTTTTACCATTCCAGAGATAGAATAATTTTCATGTGCCCACAGTAGGAGTCTCAAAGTAAATGGATCTTTATTCGAGAAAATTGTACCTGAGCACACATTTGTGTACGAAAATAAATACGAACTTTCTGATAAACCTTGCAGTGCATGGACTAAGCTAATTAGGATTTAATTAATGTTAAATGCTTAAATTCTTTCTTAGATAATTAATCTCTCTCAACCCTCAACTCCTAGTTAAGTGCATTCAGTATGACCACTTCAAGCATGTATGCTATGCTTAGTAACCCAGTAATGAATAGCGTTTGGTAATCCCAGTAGCGTTGCACTAGTTTAGGGTGTGTACGGAAAGTGGAAACGGATACTGATGCTAGGATGATTAAAGCTTTGTTAGTGAAAGTTAGTTATTTAGTCTCTTCACCTTTCCCCTCTTATCATAGGCGATAAAAAGATAAAAGACATAAAAATCACATGCCTCAAGCTTACTTAATCATACAATCGTGACAAATACAAGTAAGCTTGGGAGGACAACGATCGATTAACCTTAAGTGTTCCATAAGGTGCGTAAGCACTTAGTCCTTGGAGTTCGACTGGATCACGCATGTAATGCTTGTATTCATATGGTTGAGTGTAGGGGTACCTCGCCACTCATCAGTATGGTTTTATAATTTCATGATGAATTTCCAAAGCTAAATTTGATCTAACCTTACAAAATTTTTGCTTAACTAGCTTGATACTAGGATCAAGTATGATGCTATATTATACTAGGTGAGGGTCAAGTCCCGGCATATCTTCATATGACTAGTTAAAGGCCTTAATGTTGTCTTGGAGGACCTTGGTAATGTCTTGAGTTTGTTGAGGTCCTAATGAGGAACTTAGTTTTAGGGTATTCTCCTCACCACTATGTGTTGTTATAGGAACCTACTCTAGAGAGTCTTCAATAATGTTTCCAATCTTAAGATCAAAGGTTTTAACTAGGTTATCTGGCCACTCAAGAGGATTCTCTATAGAGGCCATGTAGTTGATGGAACTCTCATGCTTAAGATCTAAATGATTGAGGTCAATGAATCATTCAACATCATCATGAGGTTTACTTAGGCTCAAAGGTGAATTGATTTGCCTCTAGGTATCCATACTACAGTCTTGCATATCAACCATAAGCACATTAAGTAGCACCTATGTGAAAAAAAGAGCAAATAATACCAAAATAATATAAAATACTCTAGGAATAATGCAAGGATTAGTCAAAACATGTTATTTCAATGATCAAATAAGGTTCAGACAAGGTTAACAAAGGCTATAAGTGGTAGGTGAATATAAACAAGGTGAGACAAAGGTTAAATAAGGTCAAATGAAGGTCAAAAAATGGTTGAACAAGGCCAAATCATGGTCTAATGATGCAAAACAAGGATAAAATGATGGTTAAGTGCCTTCAAATGATGTCGAACAAGGCTAACGCATGATCTATATGGATCATAGGGTACAAGATAAAGTAGATAGGATAAATCAAATGACAACTAAGCTTGAAATCAAGCCAAATGATGACAAATGAGATCAAATGGAGTCCACATCATGTTAAAACCCCATCAAATAATGTTTTGAAGTGTTAAATAAGATCACAATGAGGTTTAATGGTGTTAACTAATGTCAAACCAAGTTTACTGAGGTTAAAAGATCCCAAATGATAGGAAAATTTGAGTGGAATAAGATCCAAATGATAAGAAGATGATGAAAATGAATCCAAATGACATCAAATGATAGGAAATCAGAGGTTAATAATGCATACCAAGTTCAAACTAAATCAATGAAACAAGGCCAAACCAATCAAGATAGATAAAATGGCGTAAAACATTATCAATATTGGTTAATGAGGATTAGAGTTTATTATTCTTAGGCCATAGTGGGCCATGGTATGAGGCTATAGGATTGATGAGAAATTTTGGGCACTCAAGAAGGTCATTCTAAGGTTGTTTGAAGTAAAATATTAAATCCCTTTTTGTAACCACACTAGACCCATGCAAGATCCATGTTGGCTAGTGTGAATGGGGTAAGCTCTATCATGATTATTAACAAAATGAGAGTTTCTAAATTCATTATGCCCAGTTTTCAGGTTCTGATGGTATGTATTACTAGAGAAGTGGACTATGGATGAAGATTGATCAATTTTGGGGTTTTACCCTTTGGAATCTACAACTATCATCAAGAACTATTACCCACATTGGGACTACACTAGCCAACATGGCCCTAACATGGTTCCATGAGAAAAATGAATTTATGACACCCCCAAGGTCAAAATTTGTGTTCTATTTGATTCCTAGGATAGAAAAAGGGCATTAGGGTTATGAATGGACCTTTTAAAGGTTAAGTCATGTTACCAAAAGTGGGTTTTGAAATCTTACCCCCTAAGAGATACACTAACCAGTATAATTGGAGGGGGGCCCAAAATGAAAGAGTGAGACTTTCACTTATAATGGTTCAAATAGTGCCAAATTACAACTAGCTTTAGGGTTTTAAGGTTCCAGGCTTCCTTGCCTAATTTTTATATCATTTGAAGTGTTTTGGTACTAACAAAACTATTCTAAAACCCCAACCACACTGAGGCCATGGTGTCCAATGTGGATCTAGCATTCCCTAGTGTACTTTTTCCTAAATTTTAGTTTCTTATGAGCTTTGATGTTTAATTGACCAAGTTTTCAAGTTCCCAAGGTTTCTAGTATTCATGGCCAAGGTTTTAGGATTCAAACTATCAATTATAAAGGCTATTTAAGTTCTTATATGGTCATTCCCCCTAGACTATGCTAGACAATGTAGTCCCATCATGGATGGTAGGAGTATGATGGATTACTACCATTTTTAACTCAGATTCTATGGTTTGGTAGCCTTTGATGGCTCTAGTAGGGTTCTAGAGTTAGGAGGGTTACAACTTCTTATTCATTTTTTACATAGCATTTATGCTAGACCCATGCTGGTCAATGTGGATGGAGGACTCCCCAATGTGGTTAAAGGGGTTAACATGAAATTTGACTTATTTTTCCTTATCATTTGGTGTCCCAAGGTTACCGAAGATTCCAACAAGGTCTGAAGGCTAGGATGTCATACTTTGAAGGTTATTTTTTATATTTAGTGGTCAAACCTCATCCAACCATGCTTTGACCATGTTGGCTAGCCTAGTTGGAATGCTTCCTAGCATGGCTTCAAGTTTAGGATGGGATTTTGCCTAATTGTGCTCAATTATTTGACATTTTAGGGTGACTAGGGACTCCAAGGAGGTGTAAAGGTCAAGAAATGCATATTTGAAGACTATTTATGACATCTAATGGTCAAACCCCTATAAACCACATTGGGACTATGCTGGCTAACATGGTTGGGTTGCATAGGATTTAACATAGGATTTCTATGGTTTTAATATGTCATGGAAGGGTGGCTAGGAGGCAAGTTTTTAGCATTGGTTAAGCTTTGGATTTCATTAGAGGCTTTTTGGGTGTTTAACCCTAACATAGATGTGGGTAGGAGTTGTAAATTCCACTTTATTGGGATTTTTGGTGTTGTGCTTAGGAAGCATCTACTAGGGCCCCCTAAGTTTAAATGTTTTTCTGGTTCCAAACTTTCCACCATCCTAGCATGGTTTTAACTTTCAGCCTTTGAACTCATAGTTCACTATATATTGAGTGGGTGTTTTGGGTAAGATATTTAGGTTGAGGGCACATAAGTGTGAAATTCTTTTTCACATATGAATTTTATAAGATTCATCTCTAAAACCCATTTCTCAAAGGTACTACATATCTTCTAGTCCATTTCAAAAATTTTGGCTTTAACTCCATCAATCCTTAGCATTTTTGGGCAAGAAATCATTGAGTAAAGTAATTGTGAGGAGATTGATAAAAAACTGCAAGCTTTAAAGGTTTTTCATTACCCATTCAAGATGTCAAAAAGGAGAGCTATAACAAGTAAGAATCCAACCTTGAAGGAGGTAGATGCAGCTACAAAGGGACTCTCCATCCTACCATGACCTCTACTTGGGGAGGGTTCATCCACTGTGACTACAAGGTACACCTCTCTAGCCATTTTTCTATGAATTTTGGCTTCGAACCTAGGCATTTCCTCTTTGCTGAGATTGTTGCTTTGGTGAAATTTGATTTGTAAAATCCCAACACTAGATTTGGATCTTAATTAGATGGTTATAGCATTGATTTGATTTTAATATTTTTTCATTTTGTGTTATAAATTTTTCTTGGCCCTATTTTGTGTAATTTTTGTTGTTTTTTTATGAAAAAGTAATTCTTCTTTTCTATTTTTTCATAGAAAATGACTAGACATTTTTAGTTTCTATGGCTATAGGATTATTTCACATTACTTATCAATTGAAATGGTGGTTGAACTACTAGTTTTTGACTTATGGTTAATTGTTTACAAATTTTTCGATAAGATAGTGCATGATGGTTTTTTAGTTTTTGTTGTTTTAACCCTCTAAAACTAGGTAACATTAATACTTGCGATGATTTTTTTTGTCAATGTTCCAACTTCTAGGGGATGTTCAAGGCTATTAGGGAGGGTTTGACACTAATTCTAGAAGTAAAAAAAAAAGTTTTATACTTTTTTCCAGTGATTTACTGCAGCAATTTTCTACAATTTTGGGATTTTTTAACAAATTTAGGAAAATATTTTCATGGTTTTGGGCTATTGTGTAAATTTTTTCTAGGCCTAAAAATATAGCATTAATGTCAAAGTTTTTTAAATTTTTGTGTATGCATAGTACTTAGACTTAGAAAATTTTTTCTAGTGGAAATTTATCATTTTTGAGTTATGTTAACTACCCCATACCGTTGCAGTGTTGACTATTATAACTACAAACCTCCTAGGCTATATGGGTAGTGTTGGTCTATTTTTGGTTTTTTCTTTATCATTTTTTAAAATTTTCTAAGGTTATTTGCAATTTGTATTTTGGTTTCCAATAGCCATTTCAATTTTTCAAAATTTTTAACTAGTCTCCCTAGAGTTTTTACTACAGCTAATTTCACTATAAACTAAGATTTCTAGTTGAAATTTTGTTAAATTGAAGTTGGAATTTTGCAACTATTGTTGTAGGCTAGATATTGGTACAGGATAATTCTCATGATTTTGATTTTTTACACGAAATTTTTGCAATTTTTATGTAGATTTTCACCATGAGATTGCTATTAGTGTTAGTGGGTTACTCAGTCTCTTTGTTCAAATTTTGGTTAAATTTTGTTTTGGCTCTAAGGGTTGAAAACTATGAATTTTATTATTCCTTTAATGAGGAAACATTGACATTATGGCTGTAATTTTTGGTTATTTAATGATTTTTAAATTTTAGTTATGATCATGTAAGGTCTTAATGGTCATTGTTAGTTCATGTAGGACCATCATGAAACTCATCTTGGTGGTGATTAAACTAGTTAGCCTCCAATGTTATATCCACACACCAAGGTCCAACACCCCACATATCGATGTGGTGTCAGAGCATAACTACCTTTGGTTTAGGTTGGGGGCTAAGGAGTTCCTAGCCTACTTGTTGTAGTATTTCAATATCATGGTGTAGTCACGCTTAGCATTTGAAACAATGATTGTAATTGATGATCCTACTACTTTTGTTGAGGGAAAAAAATTCAATAGCATATACACCATGGGCAAACATCAGTTGTCCAAGGTCTAGGATATGCCTTTATTCATCTAGTACACCACCAACAACATGTTTCTGGTTAATCACTGCACCAACACATTGTTCCAAAACCCTCCTGGTACTATCTACCATGTGGAAGGGTAAGTGCAATTTTATGTTTTTTTGATTTATTGGTTGGTTTAAATAGGAAATTAAGGTTTAATAGTTTTACTAGGTTTGGCACGCTTGCATGTACAAGGTATATGATAAAGGATTGATCAAGAGTAACCAACTTTTACCCTTGGCTCAAACAACCTTGGAGGTATTTGCCAAAAGCCTAGTAGTGAGGCTCGTAGTGATGGAGTAGCTCAAGGATGCTTTTTGCTGGTACACCTTATGTTATTTCCAATCCTATCACAGATGCCTAGCCAACAAGATGACTCATAGCTTGTGAATTATCCTTGATTTGGATGCCCATACATGTATATCCCTCAAGGTCTCCATGTTACCTTCTCCCAGTAAGCAAAGTATGAATTTTTATTTCTATTTATTATATTTTTTTCATGCAATGTCAATAGTTTTTTTTTGGGTTATGTGGTTATTGGGTTATTTATGCCTTAATTGTTTCATTGGTTTTATTTGTGTGATTATAAGTTTTGTATTAATTAGTTACATTTGTTATATTTTTATTTTTTACATGGTGGGCCTATGCCTCAACTAATGGACCATTTTTATTGTGTTGTAGGGTTTTCTCCATCCTCCATCATCACTATGATCACTTCAGGATGTGCTAAGGAGACAGTCATCCTCAAGTTTGGTGAGGTGGATTTGACACAACATTGGTTGGCCAATCAAGCACCCATGGGGATCCAAGAAAGGATCACCAATGTAAGTTTTCTTACCTTATTTATGGCTCCTATTCTAATCATCCCTACCCCAAAGATGATGAACATCATCAACTCCTATAATAAATAAGTGAAGAAATTTGTCACTTAGGTCCATGGAATGCCTTTCACTTTGGTCATTAATGAATCCACCTTTAGTGATCTCTTTAGCATCCCAAGCGAGGGAAAGAAGATTACCACCAAACCAAGCAAGGATGTGGACCACTAGGGGGAGGTGGAAGAATGGCTAAACCCTCATCACAGAAACTCTAAATTAACCCTAAGTGACTACCAGGTCATAGAGGTAAATAAGTTGTATCCATTGTTCCAATCCTGGGTGTTTCCAAAGTTGCTAACACAAAAGAAGGTCTTGGGCATTGAACAGGCATGGACCATGAAGAAGGTCCTCACTAAGGATGCTTAATTCAACTAGGTTGTTCACTTGCTATCTAGGCTATGAGGGAAAATCCTTAAACTTTGGGAAAACCTTGGTATGATATGCCACATGAAATTTTCATTTTTTTGTGATGTGCCTAAGGTAGTTTGCAAAGTTTCTGGTGGTGAGAAAGAATGGATGATAGGTAAGTCAAAGATCCATCCCAACTTTCTAAGCTTGGGTAAAACATATTTTTCCCATCAGGCAAGCTCAAAACCCATCAGAGGATATTAGGAAATCACTATTTGTTACAACTAAATACTTTAATGGTAGGCATTATCCTTTCCTTAATAGCATAGGGATTGAACCCCAAGTTTCTCATGAAAACATTCAAAGGGCCAAGGAGTTACATGCTAAAGCTCACAAAGTATCTAAAAAGAAACTGAAGAGACCTATGGCTGAGGAGATGGCACCAGCTATCAAGTAGCCCTCAAAGTGAAGACTTGTGATTAAACTTGGTCATGCATAGCATATGGTTGTATGTATGCTTTATTTTTATTTTCATTTAAGTTTTTTATATTTTTATGTTTTATGTTATATGTTATGTGGTAATGTTGTCATTTTATGTTAGGTAAGATGTTCTAGGTTATCCTGCAGTTTTTTTTCTTTGTTCTTGCAAATAAACAACAAAAACTATTGGCCCAAGCAACAATAGTGGAGACTAAACAAAGCACCTAGAGGAGGAGTTGCTAAAATAGCATGAGAATGAGGGACTATCCAATGTCACATTGGATGCCGTTCATGCTCTATTTGATAGTTCATAGCTAGGTGAACCTCTTGTTATTTTCCTGAATGAGCTTTCAAGTACTCATGAATTTTGTTTTATATGTTGCATTTTACATTATTATGTTTGAACCTAGTTTAATTGTTAAACTATTTCCATGCTTGTTTTATCTCCTAAACCTTAACCAAGTGTTGCCACATCTATGTTTCACATGAAACCATTAGTAGAGGTTCCAAAAAAATGTAGTTCATGCAACGGATGGCCGAATACATGATCAATCGATTACAACAAATTGCTCTCGATGTTGGTAAGAACCTTAGTTTATTTTGTCTTTAATTATTTTTAATTTATGTATTTTTTTTCATATGGATTGTATGGTTATTTTGGCTTAGTGTTTTCAAGTTTTTTTTTTTGTCATTTCATTATTTGTTCTTCATCTAGTCCTATGTGTTCATTTTTGGTTTTGTTGCTTGCAGTGTCAAATGATGGATGGGATTCCAATCATGCTATTAAGATCAATGAATTTCCCAGCCTGCCACTTGAAGTGGAAAATTGTTGGCACATTTTGGCCATTTCATGGAACAGAGATATGAGATGGTTGAAACCTTCAAAATATTTCAATAGAACTATTGAAATGGCAAGATGAAGGTATTGATTCCTGTCACTCGCTAAAAAAGATTGGATGAGATGGGCTGCATTTATTCTCCCTAATTTTAATTCTCTAGATTATCAATCAGATTGATACTTAGCATGGGAAACAAGCATATGATTTTGCTTCTCAAAATTCACTAGGTTGGAACTTTTACATGCCCATCTCTTTTGTTGATATTCCAGAGGTCTGTCTAACTCTCATTTGGAACATGCTGTGAGGTGGATTAGGTATACTAGAGTATTGTCCTCAAAGCAACATCATTGGTTGTCTACATCATCAACTAAAGCATTCCTTGGATGGAGCCCTTAAGGAGGAAAGGCATGCATATCTAGGAGACCACAACATTATTGGTGGAAATAATGATGCACATATGAAAGACAGTGAGTAGAAGATTGCAAGAGATAATGTGCAAATGGTGAATGAATTGACAAGCAAGGAATTCTTTATTGTTAGAAATACTTTCAGGAATTGATCATTTGGATACTGATAAAGAATAAGCAAGAGCTATCCTTAGGGAAAGGTGGTAGAAAATAGTTTTTAGGTTGCCCATATTTGTTGAAGGTATCTGCACTCTACCTGAAATAATTTGGAAATAATTGCAAAAGAAATACGAACTTGTCAAAGAATGGAAAAGCTTAGGCAATATGTTGATTAGTAAGCTATTAAAGGGAAATAGACGGCAAATAAACTAGATGATGTCAACAGGGCCCATCCCTAGGAGGAAATTATGGCAAATAATTCCTGGAATTCAAACCTTGGAGGCCTATTTTTATCGTTTCTAGGTACAGCACGTGAATTATTGCGGCCACCAGTATCAATTCTTATGGATCGGATTCTAAAATTGAGGATGCCTTTGAAGTAGAATCACGGTTTTGAAAAAATGAGAATAAAGAAGTTGCTGTGAATGAATTTCACGATGGTCGAGGGTTTTGTTGAGTTGCCACCGGCAATCTGATGGAGGTGAACAAGCTAGAAGAACGCTGCTCTACCAGGAGGTCCTACAATACTGATTTTTGGTATTACTGTCTCAGTCGCAGTTCATTCTTCGGTTCTTCGTCAGTTTGTAGAAATGGCGAGACAGTAGCTAATCTGCAAGCATCAGTAGATTTTGCAAAAGTGCTAGGGTTTGTCGATCTTTGACAGTTTCTATTTTCATACGCAATCTGATCGAGACAGAATGGCGAGCCTGACTGTTTTATTTGACCTTGAGATCGGTGGCATCCCTACCAGCTGTGTTGTGATGGAGCTTTACAAGGACATGGTTCCAAGGATGGCAGAGAAATTTTGTGCACTGTGTATAGGCGAGAAGGGCACTGGTCAAAGTGGGAAGCCTCTACATTACAAGGGTTCCACCTTCCACCGTGTGATCCCTAGCTTCATGTGCCAGGGCGGTGACTTCACTCATGGAAATGGCACTGGTGACACTACAACTATGCAATGTACCTGACAGAAACGATGGTACCAAACAGTGGACGTAAGCATGCACCTCTCTAGTGTTTCATGGTAGGAGTAGCTATGGTAGTAACAGCTCTTGTGATTTCATGTTATTGCAACAACAATTGGACCACGTGTTGGGTAAGCCAAGAGTCACTGATGTATGCGACCAGCGGTGCTTCACATGACATCTACCTTATGCTGAAAACGTGGCATTGCAACTCCACTTATGCATTTTACTGTACCTACATACGTATATATTTTATCTATCCATGTATGCAACAACTCCATGGTTACTATCTCTATTACTATGATTTAAAAAAAATATTTTATGATTTAAAAAGGAAAAGAAAGTTATGGGATATTTTTGTAACATCCTAAATAAAGGGGACATTTGGCTATTATCCCTTGTATTCCTATGGAAGTTGTAACTTCCTATGATAGTTACAACTATGATATTTGTAACTAATTTTAATTTTAATTACCATGAAGACACTTGGCAATTAAAAAGGCCACTCGTCAACTATAGCTTTTTTGTCTCCATGGTGACCACTTGGCGACTGAAGGGCCACTTGTCAATTAAATGGAACACTTGTCAGCTGCAACTTTTTTTTTCTCTATGGTGGTTACAACCACCCTAAATTTTTGTAACTTACCTAACTTGTTGGACAAGTAATATCCTAGCTTGTTGGGCAAGTTACTTGGGAGAGAAGTTAGCAAAGATATTTTGAATGTAACTACCTTTTGAACCCTATAAAAAGGCTTCGAGGGCAAGAAGATAACATCATCACTTGGGGTCTCACTTGGGATCACACACTTGGAGTCACACATGGTGAAAGATTGCTTGTAAGATGGCTTGCTAAAGAAAAGATTTCAGCCTCTTTGTCATAGTCCTCTGAGTTATGGTTATTGTTTTCTATTTTGTTTAAATTGTTTAGCTAGTGGTTTAGATAGTATCATCCTTGGCAAGTAATTTTGGGATTTTTAGATTGCTCTTATTGTTCTTGTTGCATAATTGAAATTTTCTATTAAAATTTTGCCATATAAGCTCTTGTGTTTGAAAGCCTTAAGAGCATTTTAGTAGTGAATTTGGTTATTGTGCAATGTATATGAACTGCTATTGAGATCGTTGTAAGAGAGCCTCTGCTTGTAGTCATGTCATTGAATGATTCAATAGTCAAGAGAGTTCAAAAACTCTTTGGTATTTTGATGGGACCAGAATAGCTTCTTTTTATCTTTAAAGTGAATCTCCGTGATATTTCAATCAGAAATTGTCAAGTCTTTTGAAGGTTCTATTGAATGCAATTGTTGACATCCATTATCTAGCCAAAATGGAGTCTCGTACATGATAGTTTACGCAACAATTTTTGGTAGCATAGTAGGATTTTCTTGAAGAAATTGCTTATTTAAGCCTTGGAATTTTGAACAATTCGTAGATATTGAATTTGGGATAGCTTTATTGTGAAGTGTTTACTTGTATCATTTTACCTTGTTTAAATATTGAGGTCTTAACACAAATCTTCTTTTCTTTCTATCCATTTCCATTGAATCTTGCTCTATTTCTAGTTTTCTTGTGGAACTATCTCTTTCTCTCGGGAAAATTAGAAGTAGATTCACAGAGTTGTGCTCAAATTTTTTTGCAAAATTTTATTTGTTACAAGTAGGTATTATAAGGACTGCGTAGACTAGGAAATTGAACAAAATAGGAACTCTCAACAACTGACAGTACTTGGCAAAGTTGGTTGAATCTCTTTAAGATAAGTCATTTGTAGTTTACACACAACGCAATCGTTTCATATCTGACAACCGTACACTGCAACAGCACACACACATACTTACATTAACTACTAAGTCTATTTGGAGGTATCTGGGCCTTGGTGTTGCCAGAGACTAGCAAGCACCTAAATCCTATTCGAGGACACTCATTGGCGATCGCATCCCAAACGGTCATCAACAAAAATGTTCTATGAAGGTTGTATGAAAGTGCCACTGAATATGCACTTTCATGTTCTAGAACCTCATGGAAATGCCAACATTCCAATGAGTTCCTATGGGAACAAGTTATAGCATTGGAAAGGAAAAACAAGAAATCAGCTAAGGAGATTAGAGATCTCAAGGATCATAATGAGTTTTTTGAAGCCCAAATGGCTAACAAGGATTCCTTATAAACCAAAGAGATTGAATGGGCATCATATTGGAATTCCATCCATGGTAAGGTTGCTCTTTCGAGGGACCTTATGAAGTAGAAGCTATAGATGGACTTGGTGGCTCAAAAGGCCATGGAGAAAATGGACTATTATGCTTGGATCCTTAAGTGGGGCCAAGCACAAAAGGATCACAAGAAGAAGTATAAGACCAAATGTGAGAGCTACCTAAAGTGGCTACAAAAAGAGTCCTATGAGAGGCACAAGCTAGAGTTATTCATGAAGGAAATCAATGTTGGAGATGCTTTCAAGTTATTTGAAAGCTCTCTGGTGATGGTTGATTTCCTAAATCCTTAGGTCACTATCACTTACAAAGAGGTGATTACCACTACATTTTCACAGGAACCATCCACATGGACCAATGTTAATGAGAACAACATCCTAACTAGCATTAATCTTAGGGAAGTGGATTAGGCCCACATGATCAAAGATCAAATCCTTCATCATCTAGAGGTTGGTCTTCAAAGCTTCTCCACAAAAGATGTTGCTCCAAAACCTTTTCAAGTTTTTTTGTTTTTAAATTAATTTCTTATATTTTGGTCTAATTTAATTTTCTATTTGGTTATGTTACTTTCTGAATAGTCCCTTGTTGTTATGATTGGTACAAGCACCGGGTGATGGTAGTGGCCCTAGTGGTGACGATATTAGAGATTCTCCTCCTCCACCTCTAGTTTTACATAAGTCTCATCAGTTGAATTATGTATTTAGTTATTTTATGTTTGATACTATTATGATGTTTTGGCTAGTCTTATCCATTCTTTTTTTGTAAGACATTTATTATTTTTTATGTTATCGCTACATAATGTAGCTATGATTGTTAGGCTTCTATTTATTTTTTATATCATTTGTCAATTAAACTCTTATCATACCGTGTGACTATGGCTATAGGTTATGGACATTTTGGTTATCATTATTATTTTTAATTTTAATTTTTTTATAAATTCTAGTATTTTTAATTTTACTCATCTCATGTGTTTCACGTATTATTCATGTTATGAGGCCATGTTAGGCTACCTTGGTTGAATCATGTGATAATAAGATAGTGTTTAGTAGAGTAAAACTACAAATTAATAGGGCCAAAATGTAAACTAAAGTATTAATGGTTATGAATAGGTTGTAAAAGTTTTTTACTAGTTTTAGGCCATGGAAAGTCATATGTATTGTTAGTTTTAGGCCATGGCAGGCTAGTACATGTTGCCAGTTTTAGGTGATGACAGGCCAACACATTTTGCCAATTTTATGCCTTAGTGGAGCCATGCATTAAGGAAAATTTTTTTGTAACTTTTATGTTTAAAAATTTTTATAGATTTTTCAAGTTTTAAATTCTTTATGGTATTTTTAGGTTTTACATTTTAAAATAAACAACGCACAAAAATGTAAATTATAAACAAGGGCAAATTAAAGGCTACATAGAAATAAGGTTAAAATAAGGAAAAACAAAGTAATGTAAAGCAATGTGTGTAAATAAAGCTTAAACTAAGCTAAGAAAGCAAAAAGAAAGGTTACATGGTTATGGGAATGAGGAAAGAAAAAAAATCATACATCAATTGTGCAAGTGTTTCCTAGCCTTATAAAGATTAGGAATTAGGGTCTATGTTGCACAATCTTGTATTCTCTATTTTCCTTGCTAAAGGGGAGCTCTTTCCATGATGCATCCAAGGTCTCATTTTTTTTAGTTTTAGCCTTTTCCAATCTATTGAGCTTATAGACTTCATCATTTATAGTAGGAGTTTCTTCCGAAAACTCCACTTTATACCCTTATTCTATATCAACATTTTTGACTACCAAGGGAACTACACTATCGTCATGGATAATTATTTCACCTCCCTTGAAATGTAGGTAAATTTCTTAATAAATGGATGAGGAAATGACTTGTAATTAATATAGCCAAGGCCACCCTAGGAATAGATTAAATCCTTGTGTTTCATTCACTACTAAGAAATTGGTTGTTATGGGGAATTATTCCCCCATCACAAAGTCCAAAGAGATTGAGCCTTTAACTACAACCTAAGATCCATTAAAGGATTTGACCTAGAAGTAGAGGTGTGTTGCATGTGTTCTTCTAGCCTCAAATGTTTAACAATGGTATAGGGTAATTGGCTGATCTATCGTCCATGTGCATCCTATGTATCTTGTATTGTCCCACCCTTATTATTATGAAAAGGGGAACCTTGGTTGTCTCACCATCCTAGGGATTGGTTTTGACTTAGCTATCATGAAACACTAGTGTTGTTGAATTTGTTTCTTCCTTAGGTGAAGGTGGTACGATCACCATGTGGATAGACTCTTCACTAGTAGGGATGTCCTTGCTAATCAGAATGGAAGTAAACATTTTTACTAATGCTTCGCAGCATGCAACAAAAGTCATTACTAGGTCATACAAGCTAAGGAAAGTATTCTTTTGTTTAGTGACTTTTTGATAGTATTGAGGAAGTCCTTGTCATTGGTTATTAACTTCTTACTCTTGTTGACTTTGACTTCCTCCATGGACCCCAAGATGTGAACATCATGTTTTAGTAGTTGTAGCTTGACCTCTTTTCACTTCCCTTGTGGCTTGAGGGCCTCCCTTTGTTAACTAGTCAAAGCAGCCTAAGCATTAGAGCTAATGCGGATAGATGAGATAGGAGTGAAATTCAGTGGATCCACCTTCTTCCATGCTTTGGCCTTTTTCTTGTCTTTTTTTTTAGGCTTCAACATGGACTTCTTGCATTGTTTAGTTGGTGATTTCTTGTTGTTTAGTTGTGAATAAGTCATTACATTAGCTACCATGGGAGGACATTTTTTTATTGTAGTTGTTGGTTTGGTTGTGGTCGAAGGGTGCACTCTAACCACAACAAGCTCCTAGGAAGGTGTTGGTGATGGTATCCTTACAAAAAAAGGGATCCCTCAACTAGAAAAAGTTGAAGGATCCCTTTCAATGTGAGGAGGTGCCCAAATCATAAATGGATCCCATGTAGGTCTAGATTTTTTGCTTATGTTGAATGCCACTATAGTATAAAGGCTATTGTTGGCATTCAATGTATCCTTGTAGACCTACATGGACTACTTTTGTGGTCTAACCAAGTTTAAGGCATCAAGCACCAACTCACCATTGTCTATCACCTTCTACAATTCATCCTTCAAGGCTATGTAGAAATTGATATCATGACCTAGCAATCGATGGTAATAGTAGAATTAGTTGAGTTTAGAGTACTTAGCCACTAGTGGGTTGTCCTTGCTTACTAGAGTGGGGTTCTTTGTGATCTTGCATAAATGATCATGCCTCTTGTCACATTCACTATTATCTATTTATATTGAATCCTCCCACTCTTTAGTGACTAGTCAAGGAGTTCGAAGGGTTTTAGGGGCAACCTAATGTACTTTGATCAATCGTTTCTCTCAAAATTAGGCCTTGCATTGCCTAATGTAGAGGCCCCAAATGTTGATGGTTGGTTGTGGGTTGTAGGGGCCTTGGATTAATTTGTCTCAGGCCCCTACATGATTTTGGTTTCTTTGGTTATAGTGGCCACAACTATGTTGTTTTGCTTCCCCTTCTTCTTGTCCTTCCATGTATGTTGATTTTTGTATACCACGTAGGTGGGATCATGATTGACCTCAGTGATGTCCTCTATGCTCTTGATTTGCAAAAAATCTTTGCTAAGTAACCATGAGTCTAGGTAGTAAAGCTTGGACATAATGAAGTCACTAAATGCCTCCTTGAATATGGTGAAAAGATGTGTTTTAGCTATGGGTTTAGGAATCTCATTGAGTAGAGCATTCCATCATTGTATAAATTTTTGTATGAATTCAAGGGGTCCCTATTTGACCTTCATTAGTTTGTCAAAAGTCATGTTAGGTTTCAAGTTATACTTGAAATGATTGACAAACTATGATATTAAATTCTCAAGTAAAGATATAGATCCTCTTGGTAACACATGGTACTAGTCTAGGGCCTTCCAGTAAGGGACATAGGGAAGATCCACATTATGGTGTGAGGCCAAGCCTATAACAATAGGCTCTAAAAAAGTAATGTGATAAGGTAAGAATTTGGATCACCCTCATCATTGTATTTGGTAGACTGAGGTATGGGGATCCTCAATGGAAGAGTTATTTATGAGATAGCAGGATTGATAGGATCATCCTAATAGAAATCCATTAATTTAACTACCTGAGTTGTTGAATCTTTGAGCTTCTATAATTCTTTCATAAGGTCCTAGATCATTTGGAAAGCTTGATACAAGCCTTGGGGCATCCCTGTAGGTAGTGGTATTTAAACGAATGGTCAAGGCATAAGTTAAGAGGCTTGTCGCCTCACAATGCGTTATGGCATGAAGGGGAGAGGCTAGGTAATCACTATTGCAAGAGGGTTGATCAATGAAAAGAAAGGTTTGCACCAGCACTTGTGGGAAAAAGGGCATGAATCACATGTGTAACCCTTGGGTCACTTGGGGTTCCACTATGGGGCCCACTTGCATGGAAAATGGATGAGTAGTGATTATGACCACTTGTGTTGGGCATGCAAACCAAGGCTATGTGGAGAAAGGCATAGAAGAAAAAAAGGAACACTATTTGAGGTAAAGGTTATGTCTGGTGGACCACTATGATGGGCACTAACCCAAACATGATAGGATAAATAGGAGAAGAGGGTTGAGGCCCTTATCCCTCAGAAGAGACAAGAGAGGCCAAAGTAAGTATAGTGGCTTGGGAAGCCAACTATTGGAAGAGGCTCCCTAAGAAGTTGTCCAGTTTGGGCACAACCTTGAACTCATCATATTCTTCATGATGGTTCTTTGCACTCAACTCCCTATCTTGCTCATCCATCTTGATTAAATTAGATGGGATGTGTATGTGTGCATCGCTTAAGGGTATCTTTTCATACAAGGAAGGAATGTACTCCTTCTTGTTATGGTGGATAAGCTCATATTCACGTTTGGATTCTGCCTCCACACATGGGATGAGCAAACCAACTTAGATTTTAGCACAAATAAAATTATAGTAATTTTCATCAATGATAATGAAATCCAAGCTTTGTTCCCTTAGTCTAAGTGATTGCCTATGCTCAACCAAAGCAAGGTCTTTTGGATCATAAACCCTCACTACATTTTGGCTTAATGTCATGTCTGTCATGTTAAGGGGCAAAATTGTTGATTGACTAAAAGACATCATCGGTAATTTTTTTTGAGTTAATAATAATATTTAATTAAATAACTAAAAGTTCCAATAAGTGAAATTGCACAGGATGCAAAAGAGATATGGCTGGAAAATGATGCAAACTGCAACAACAAGTGTAGTGCAAGTTGCAGTGATAGGGGTGTGCACTACACTTGGAAAAAATGTAATAGTTTTGGTGTTGGTAAAACCAACTATGATGGCATTTCCAATAGGGGTTACCTTGATAGGGGAAAACGGGATAATTAATCAATGATTATCTTGCCCAAAATTGTGCTAGGATACCTCCTCCTAGCAAAGAATATGCTCCTTTTCAAAAAAGTGAATGTAAGACCTTGGTTTTTCAAGTTGCGTTGGAGTCTTGGGAGGGACCAACACTAGATTTCTTAAAACATTTCATAGAAAAGAGGTTGGGTTATTGGAGCTAAGTAATGTTGGCCTTTAGAACACATAAAGTTAGGTTCAAATGGAAACCATGCTAGCTTTGGAGAATCTAGCAACTATTGTGAAAATTTTATGAAAACACAAATCACCTACAACCACAAAACTAGGTTTTAGGTGCAATAAAATGGGTAGAAACATTGATTTTTTCTTTGCAAAATATTTTGGATAAAGTTTAAAAAATTTTGGTATGGATTCAAAGGGTTTTAACTTGCAAAAATTATTTGTAAAAGGGATAGAACAGAATTGGTTGAAGAATTTGGATGGAGGCCATTCTTTTAGTGGCAAAAAACTATTATGAATGAAAAATTTGATCACTAGAAAATTAAAAATTCCATGTGTGAAATAATTTTTATCCTAGAACCTAAGGACCTCTAAGAAATAGGATCCAAGGTACCCTAGAAAATCTTGTCAATCACCCAAGGACTTGAGAAGTGTTAATGAGGCAAATAACTTAAATAAAATTATCGATCCAAGATGAAAGAAAGCACAAAAATTAAACATGAAATAAATTTTCACCACAAATGAATTATAAAATTTATTACAATAATAATGTATTGAAAATAAAGAGTTCAAAATGTGTAATAATGTTGTGCCTAAGTGCACAAAAATTTTTCTCAAACCAAGCTTGGAGCCTGTTGAAGCTAGTAGTGTGCTCTACAATCAACTCCATGATCCAAGTACACCCCAACTTCCAAAACAAAAACCCCTTGTAGGTCTTTAGCCTAGATCTACAATGTTGGTCACTCGTAGGGTAAGGTGTATGCTTGAATTTTATTGCAAAGGGGGTACTACACTGAGAGTTTATGCTCAAGTAGTTTCAAGTTTACTTCAAAATTCTCACAAAATGCTCAAAGGTTACAAATGCTCAAGATTGCCAAAGGTTATAAAGCTCAAGAATTATCAAAAATCTTCAAGAATTCTAGAATTGAAGAAGCTCTTCCATGTGTTTGAGATTAACTTTTGTAGGTTACATTGTTGCTAGTCTTGGTACTACAAATTTTTTCCATGATTGCTAATAGATTGATACAATTTTTAGGTGTGGAAAGCCATCATCTCCAATGTAACTTTCCATTTACAATAAGTTTTAATACCCCAAAGGCACCAAAACCATGTTGGATATCATAAATATTAAATGGACTTTTCCAACTACGTTATCTTCATCCAACTACACTAGCCTTCATGGAAACTATGCTAAAATCATGGGATCCATGCTAGATTTGGTAGAGCAATGCTAGCCTAGCTAGAACAATGAAACCTTCAAAGATTCCAACTCTAGCTTTGTGAGAAAATGGAAACTTCCACAACCCCAACGTTGACTCTATGGCATCCACGTTGAAGGTTATGGAAACTATGCTAGGCATTATTGCGAAAATGAAAGCCCAACACCACCAACACTAGGTGTATATGGTTCTAGTATAGTTGGGATTATCACAATGTAAAATCCATAAAAATGCCAAATTTGGTAGTTCCCAAGGCATTTTTAGCCTTCCCAAGCCCAAATATAGACATGAAATGACTTTTTCTACTTGGGAAGTGAGGCTATGACAACTTATGGGCCATTTTTTAGCTCCAAAAATTAAAGTATGTGATATTTCATCTCATTGATTACAATATTCACATTTTTACAATAAAATTCTAGCCTCATGTTTGATGGTGATGATTACATGTTATAACATGAGATTTCTTAATGGTGTTTCAACATCAAGGTCTTTTTATCAAGAATTACCTTTATCATATGAGAATTATTTTTTCTTGTAATACCCTAGGTCTAGATATCTCATCCTAGTTATTACTTTCACCTTTCCAAAGTTGATTTCCTTCTCATTAATTTCTTTGAGCATCCCAACCTAGTCTCTGTAGTGATTCTTAACTTGCTCATGCTTTAGGGCCTTATTCTTCTAAGTGACAATCTTAAATCTGGTCTTTTGGTGAAGGGCATAAATCTTCTTCATTACCTCTGACATTAACACATCAAATATTGTTATCCTCTTTGCATCCTCAACCTCTTGGTATTATTACTAAAGTTTTTGAAATAGGTGAGCTCTAGTCTAAGAATTGTAGGATCTAACAACCAAGATTTGAGATCCATAACCTCAATGGTCAATAATCCATAACTTCTAGATCTACCTGAGTGAAGATCTTTTCCAACTTCATTCTAGTATTAGCTTAACCAAATAGGAGATAGTAATGTTCTTAATCTTGACATTCACATCCCCTTGTTGGTTGTTCTAGAAAAGGTAGATTTTCCTCATGTACCATTCACTGCTATTAGAGAGAATGGATCCTAATTGAGACCCTTGTAGTTGTTATCTTACCTCTTCTGATGTGAGCTCTAAGAAAGATCCAAATTTTAGTTCTTGAAGAATAGAACTTTAAACTTCTTTCCTACAAACTTTCTCCATGTAAGCCTCTATGACTATGACCTCCAAATTAGGATAATTCCATTTTTTCTATGGGAATCTGATGGATAGATTTCACCTTAGGCTTCTCATGCAGGGACCCAGTACCATCAGTCATCTCAACTACTTACTACTAAGGTTATTATTGTGGTTGCTACTATTATCCCCTTCCACCATGCAATTGTTTCTCCTTGGGCTATGATGGTCCTCCTACCTATGGTCCTCACTTAGGTACCATTTGTGATTGCATACATAACCCAAGATTAATCTTTTGAATATAATCTTATTTTATTTTAATATCTTCCTTGGTTTAGTCAAGTTAATTTTTTAATTAAAAATTGAAGTTTTATTGTTAATTCCTTATTTAGTAATTGAAAGCATAGGATATTATTTTATTATTATTTTATTCATGCTTTAACAAACATTGATTATTGATATTAACTCTTATGATCATCAATTTAATATTATTTTAATATCTTATGACTCAAATGTTAGAAAAATTTTCAAAAACTTTTCTATGAAAACTTAGCATTTTATGCCCCCATGATGTAAAGTGTACTTCTAAAAATTCAAGGAGTTATGGCTCTTAGAATATTTTGGGCTCTAAAAAATTTCCAAAATTCATCATGCATTTGGAAGAAAATTTGAAAAATTAGTTCAATTTCATGCATATATTTTTATGCCTCATTGATAGGAATACATCGATGTATCAAACTATGTCAACAAGGATGCATTGATGTAGTTGTTCGTAGTCATTTTCAACTTAAAATATTGATGAATTTTGATTAAGTTTGGGGTTAAAATAAGAGCCAAAAGGTTGAGAAAACACAGCAACAATACAATCAAGGGAATGATTGAAAGAATCAAGCATTATGATCATGTGAGATGAGTAAATAGAAGATGTTTCTTAAGCCAAATTAACATAAAACTAGACAATGCAAGCTATTAAGATTATCGAGATCAAAATAAGATCCATGGAATGGGGTTTAATCTAAAGGAAACCAAGAAATATATAAGTAATTCCTTTCTAAAGGAAGCTTATTCCTAAAATGTCCTTGCATATTCTCATCACAAGCATTCCATAGCAACCCTAGACAATGAATGGTTATTCAAGATAAACACCATATTCATGTGAGGGATTGTCTAAGGATTATGCAAACTATAAAACAAAAATATCAATTAAATATGATATGAGGTAATAAGGTGAAAGAAAATAATATACTAGAATGGTAAAAAGAGGATGGTAGAAAAAAAATCAACATCATGGTTACATTGGATCCTTAGTGAAATGTGTGATTAAGATGATCCAACACTAATCCATCCTAATTCTAGACCAAGTCCATTCCAATAATACTAGTCCTACATTGATGTATTCCTACTCTTCTACCATCATGAGTGAATGAAAACCAAAAATAATAATCATCACTTCAAGGAAATATGAAAAAAGAAGAAGGAAGTAGTTAGAAAGAAATTTGAACCTTAGTTAAAGGGGTGCCTTCATGCATGGGTAACATATCTTTCCAATCTCATAACCAATACTTGTATCCCAAGAGATCTTCAAAGAGATGTGCTTTGAATTTCTATTTTTTATTTATTTATTTTTGAAAACACACCATATAGAGACATACTTTCTTTTATGATTAATAGTAGAAGTGATGATATACTCATAAGGATCCATAAAACATGAGAGAAAAGTTGAGAATAGAACACAACAAATTCCCTTGAGGTCACACCCTTTTCCATTCCCATTTGATCTCTTCCTAGTTCATTAGATAATAAATTTACATGTTACTTTTAGTTTTATGTGAAAGAACCTTCATGTTCCCATGATGTAGAACTTCACATGAGATAGATGGAATGGTTGGATGTCATGAATTCACTACTTCGCATCACTAGAAAACAAATAGATTGTTAATAGAGAGCATAAGCTAAAGAAAAAGTTGACCTTTATAATAAATCATAACATTAATAGTTGCATTCAAGAATTTCCAAAATTTGCAATAGCCATATAACAAAATTGGAGATTTCAATTAAGTTTAAATGAAAGTAACGAGAAAAATTAACGTAAAAAGTAGAAAATATAAAAGGAAAAAATATATAAAATAATTAGGAAAATATAAAGAAAATTAAAAACATATGAAAAATAATGTAAAACAAAGAGAAGAAAAAATCCTTTCCTTCTCTTGAATATATTATGGTAGATGGGTATCTCACCCATGACTAAGTTGGAAGAAGGAGATTTAGAAATTGAAACGAGCTTATTCTTGATTTAAGGTATTAGTGTTGTAGCTAGTTACTTAGAAGTCCATGAAGGGTTTGAGTTTCTAGATATCAATCAGCATGTGCTTTTGAGAGCTTCCTAGATGATAAATAGTCATATTCCAAAAAGGGAAATTAAGTGCATCATATATGGTTCTTACCATAATGTCTAAAACTTAGTTCATTACGGCACATGCATGGGATTCCACTAGAAAATCTTGTCTTCTAATTTTAATGTAACTTTTCTTATTCATGCATCATGACATTATTCAATGTATGTCATGTGCACTTCATTCATCATTAGACCTATTCTTTAACTTTCTTCTACCACATTAAGTATTGTGAGTCATTCCTTTTGTGCTAAGTTAATGTCCAAGTCAAGCTCATTTGTAGTTGTGAGTATACAAAGTTTAGTTTGAATTTCAACTTTAGGTAATTTTTTGTACACTAACTCAAAGGAAGAGTAGCTTATAGGAAGCTTCAAGGTTGAGTAGTATTCCCAAAGGGCATAATTGAGTTTTAGTACTCTAATTTTTCCTATATCTACTAATGGTTTGTATTCAAATTCAAGTAATCTCCCTATTGGTTACTTTTGCTTAACTATTGGCTTGAGGGTGGTAAAGTATTATAAGTTTATGTTGCATGCCCAAGTGTTCCATTAACTTGCAAAAGGTATCACTTGTGAAATATATTCCATTATAAGAAATTAGTGCTATAGGCATACCAAACTTATTTATCACTTGTTGTTAAAAGAATTGAGCTACAGTAGTAGAGATACAGTCAAAAATGGCTATAACTTTAGCCCATTTTGTATAGTAGTCAATAACAATAATGATATAAGACTTCCCATTGGACATAGGAGTAATGGACCCCATGAAATAAATTTCCTAAAGGTGAAAAGGCTCCAATGGTTAAATCCACTATTGGATCCCTTCCATTCTAGTTATCATTCCTCCATATCATTAGCATCTTTTGAATAAATAGGAAAAATGATATGCATCCCTAAAGATTTTTGGTCAAAAATATCCTACCATTAGAATCTTTATAGTCATTCTTCATCCTATAGTGGTTTCCACAAGAACCCTCATGAACATCTTGGAGGACTCTTAGTTGATTTGCATTAGGTACACACCATCGTACTAGGTCATCAACATAAACTGTATAGAGGTTGTCCTCTATTTCTATGTAGTATTTAACCTAGTGGAGATATTGCTATTTCTTCCTATAATCCCATTCTGTAGTAGTCTCCTGTGTGAATAGATATGAGAGAAATTCATCATACCAATTTATGATTCTTGGTGTGTGAGCTTTAGTTACCTTAGCAAAGAGAAGATCATTTGGAAATCGATCAAACAAGGGCTCTTCATTATCATTGTTATCTCATATTAACCAAAATAGATGATTGATGAGTATAATCAAGGTTTTCTTTCTATCCACCATTGTTACAACTCCTATAAGATCACCAACCACGATATAACATCAGGGCTCATTTTTGGTTTATTCATTAAGAAATGAATTCAACTATGATCTATGTGCATAAAAATTTGATATTCAACCACACAATGCCTAAATTTCTCTAGAGCATGTACCACATCCATGAGCTCCTTTTTTATAGTGGTGTAATTAATTTGTGCATCCACAATGCTCCTGCTTGCACAATGAATATAACAAGGGTGTTTCTAATCATCCATTTATGTAAATACCACTTCCAATGCATAGTTGGATGCATCTATCATGATGTGAAAAGGTTTAGATCAATCAAGAGTACATAAAATGGGTGTTTTTACAAGCTTCTATTTTAAGCTTTAGAATGCTTGTTCACATTCCTTAATTCACTTAAAAGCTTCAACCTTCTTCAAAAGCTTAGCTAGCAACATGGTGATTTTATAGAAATTTTCAATAAAATGCCTATAATAACCAATATGACCAAGGAATGACATTATATCTTTAACAATTTGAGGTTATTTGGTGATTTTTTGAATAATCCTTATCTCTTCAGGGTTCATCTCAGTTTCTTTCCCTAAAATTATATGCCTCAAGATAATGCCTTCTTGAACTATCAAGTGGCTCTTTTACTAGTTGAGCTACAAGTTTATTTCCACACACTATTTTAGTACATGCTTAAAATAATCCAATGCTTGCTCAAAGTTAGCTCTATAGTTGTGAAAGGTATTCATGAAGACTTTCATACCATTATCAATCTACTGTTGAAAGATATTGAGAACTAGATGTTGGAAAGTTTTAGGATCATGACATAGGCCAAAGAGCATCTTGTTGTATGTGAAAATCCCCAAGGGACTTATGAAAGTTATTTTATTCTAGTCTTATTAATGAGCCACAATATCGCATCTATGATATCACATCCGCCTTGCGATATCATGTACGTGATATCGTGTCCCATGTTATTATCTATAAATAAGAGGCAACTTTTCCTATTCTAGGCACTTAGAGTTAGACCCTTAGCTAAACACTTGTAGTTTTACCATTCTAAATTTAGAATAATTTCCATGTGCCCACAGTAGGAGTCTTAAAGTGAACAGATCTTTATTCGAGCAAATTGTACCTAAGCACACATTTGTGTACGGCAATAAAGATGAACTTTATGATAAACCTTGCAGCATATGGACTAAGCTAAATAGTAATTAATTATTTTTGAATGTTTAATTTCTTTCCTAGTTAATTAATCTCTCTCAACCCTTGACTCCCCTAGTTAAGTACACTCAGTACGACCGCTTCTAGCATGTGTGTAGAGCTTAGTAACCCAATAACGATTAGCGTTTGGTAATCCCAGCAATGTTGCACTAGTTCAGGATGTGTGCGGCAAGTGGGAATGGATACTAGTGTTAGGATGATTAGAACTTAGTTAGTGAATAGTTAATGAAAGGTAGTCACTTAGTTCTCTTCACCTTCCCATATTAGCATAAGACATTAAAAAGATAAAAGATATAAAAATCATATACATCAAGCTTACTTAACCATACAACTGTGACAATATAAGTAAGTTTGGGAAGACATCGATTGATTAACCTTAAGTGTTCCATTAAGGTGCATAAGCACTTAGTCCCTGGATTTCAACTGGATCACACGTAAAACACTCGTATTTGTATGGTTGATTGTAGGGGTACCTTGCCACTCATCATTGGCACCATTTTCGGGGACTTAGTTGTTTGTGCACTACGTAGAACATAGGAAATCATTCATATCGTTGGGACGCTAGAAAAAACCCTTAGGGTTAGTCAAGAAAAGATAAGGCAATAGTAAATAGCACACCGAACAAGACAAAAATGTCTTCTTCTTTGCACAAAGGCACTTCACCGCCTAAGACTAGCACCAGAGACAGTCGGCAGCATAACACACGTAACCAAGATTCGCTAGTTCCTCAATAGTTCCGTGTGGTATATATTCATCATGATGAGTACGTACCCAACTTTACCTTTATTCTTCATCAAGATGAACAACTGCGTTAGAGAGACTTAGAGGGTAACATAGCATTGCCTCCAGATAGTTCAATCCCCAACATGCTCCTTCGTGCTCTCGCACGAATAGGCATGTCACATTTATATGCATAATATGTTGCATGCGATCATGACACAAGGGACTACCATCGCACAAAAGCACAAAATCAAAGGGACTTGCAACAAGAGAGATATCATACATCCTCAAAGGGTAAATGGCCCCATAATGCTCCACATGTCTTGAGTGAAATTGAGGGTGGTGAACCTGCTTCAACAGGTTCCCCACCAAATGATGTTCCCCCTCCTAACGATGGTCAAGAGGTGGTGTATCAGAACCTTCACTCCATGGTTCACAACCATGGTTCTAATCCCCACGAACACGAAGTGTTCAATGAGGGAACACAAACACATGATAAGGGCGAATGTTCTGATCATAAGCATGATTGGGGCTGAGACCACTGAAGAGAAGGTAGGAAACATCATCATGGAAATGGTTCTTCTTCTTCTTCACCTTCATCATCACATTCACCCTCTCCTTCAGTGTCAGGACATAGTCACAAGGAACCTAACTGTGAGGATAAAAGGAAACAGAGTGAGAAACCTCAACGAGAGAGTCGAGAACGAGGACAAGGGCACTCTAGGGAATCACAGCATAGAAGAAGGAAGAATAGGAAACCGCGTAGACATCATAGACACTATCAACAAAATAACCACGAAGAAACCCCTACTCACGACCAGAAGCATGTTAGATATCACGGAGGCCATAAGAGTTCCCACAAGGCACCAAAATGATAGTAGGATCAAGAGGTTACACATGAATAACATCCCACAGTTTGAGGGGGGATACAACACTAATCCTCAAAATCACCTACAAGCATTCCATGATGCATGTGCCTTGCAAAAAATTGAGAACAAATGGAAAAAACTAAAGTTGTTTCCAAGGACACTAATGAAAGAAGCGAAAAGTTGGTACTAGTCCTTAGAATCGAAATCCATTCGAAGGTGGAGTACGATGCTAGAATTGTTTAATGATAACCAAATGTACTCCTAAGTGTCTAACCTACGAAAAAAAATGCAAGGATGGAATTAGGGAAATCATGAACCCTTGGATGCTGCCATGGGCCATTATTATTCACTATTACATTGTTGCCCAAGCCATGGTTACGGGCAGCAGGATCAACTACGCCATCTCGTAGATGGACTTAGGCATGAAACAAGGAGAACCCTTGGAACATATGCCTAAGGGATATTATCAGAGCTTAGGTCTCATTAGGTCCATATATTGCTAGAGCAAGTAGCCAAGGAAGAAGGGGAGCTATGTAAGAGAGAAAGTGCAGAAGAGTACAACCGAGATCCTTCCCTCCAAAAAAGGAGAGTGAGATTCTGTGAGGAGGAAGAGTCACCACTCGAAGAGATGGTGAATAGGAAAACCTTTCCACTCCAAAAATTAACAACAGAAGTATTGGCAAAGGTAGACCAAATGTAGGACTCCCTGGATACTAGATTTGAAACTGTCCTTAAAATCATAGAGGAGTCTAAGGAGTGAGGTAGTGACTATGACAAAAAGAAAAAGAGGGACATGGACCATGCATGTAACAAAGGTAAGGGTAAAATGGCCATCACCGAAGAGGTTGTGGATTCTGATACGGATAATGATGGTGCATGTGAGATATGCCAATACGACCATCCTAAGTAATGTTGCCTAGTAATCTCACATCTACAAGAGTCTGGGGTGTATGCACTCAACCCACAACTTAACAAACGGCAAGCACCTCGACGGTTACCTTATCCCCAAGGTAACCCAAGGTAGTTCCACAAACCTTTAACATATTATCCAAGTGGAACTCTACCATAACCTATTGAGCAACACCAGCAGTGGCAATACCCACAGTCATGAGGGATGCCATCACCAAGGCAACAATACCCTTACTAGCAATCAGATCCATATGGCTATTACGTGCAGCAGCCAATCTCTCCACGTGACTCTTTTGGTCATGTGACATTTCAACAACACTACCAAGCTTAGGAGTATTATAGGGCTCCTTCTCCTAGGGGATACAACCCACAGACATACCATCCTCCAAACCCATCCGCAACTCTCACACCAATAGCTCCATTACCACCCGCTCCAACAATGCAAGGGAAACTCCCCACTCAACCGTAGCAACGCAATGCTATGAGAGTAATGAACCTTCAACCTACTACTGGTTCTGACAACCGTATGAAGTGAAGACCTTTCTTCAAAACGAATAGTCCAACCAAGCTCTCACAACCATAAGCAGTTGAGCCTCTGAATGCTCCTCCATCAAATAAGGCTTCAGAGCTCCCTTCAAACCAAAAATAGAGCTCAACACACACAGTTATGTTAACACATGTCATTACTGACTGGATTTAGGAGGGCCACCTTCCTAGGAAATTCTCTAACCCCGAAAGCCCTTTAATCTATCTCCAAGTTGTTTGGAATGAACCATGTAAAGCTCTTCTGGACTTAGGTTCCAGAGTCAACTTAATATTACAAGAGATGTATAAAGCCTAAAACCTACCTCCATTAAAGAAGAGCAATATTCCTTAGAGCTGGCCAACAAGTCCATCACTGTTCCCTTGGGACTGGTGGAGGACATTGTTACCACTATGTGTGGGTGGTCATACCCAGTTGATTTCCTAGTGATACAAGTAAACAATGATAAAGGGGACTTCCAAATAATAATGGGAAGGGCATGGCTAAGTACCATAAATTCATGCCTAGGAATCCGCAATATTTCTGTGGAAATATCTAAGGAAAATACTTTTGGGAAGATCAAGAAGAAGAAACTTCCATGCATCACATACAGTGATATAGGATGTGATTGCGTACAAGAATGTTTAGCATTGCCTGCATGCAACCGGTATGCCCAAGAAAGTAACATACAAAATTTCCTATATGTAGCAACCACACAAGAAGAAGACACCTAGTGGTTGATAGCTGATCAAGAGAGTAACTCACCAACGTGCATGAAACGAACTGAGGGAACAACTTGTGCTCACGTTGAAAGCATAGATGCACTGGAGCAAGAGCGTTGCCAACTCCAAACCCTTAACCTAAAAACGTCAATAAGGGGAAGTAGGAAATTCCTAAAAAATTCAAACAAGCGCTCCGATAAAAGATTACTAGTCAATGTGCAACAGACCAAACCTTACCATGAATCTAGAATAGTCAATGTGCAATAGACCAAACCTTACCATGAATCTAGAACGGTCAATGCACATAACGCATCGGAGAAAGGACGACCTCGCTCATTATTTTGGATCTCCCCCTTCCAACTCAGTCATGGGGGAGATCGCCACCTATGCTGATCATTTGAGGTCCTCAATTCCTTTTTAAGTTTTTTTTACACATTTTTATTTTACAAATTTCATTAGCTTTTCTTATTTTTGTTTTGCAATATCATTTATACTCTTTTCTTGTTTATTTTGTTAGGTTTGTCACCTAATAAGTGCTCCTAATGATGTTATGAACTATATTCTATTGATTTCTAATGTTTGGTTTTTACCTTTGAGATATAATGTTGATACTAAGGTATGGTTCTTTTGATATAACAGGCAATGAGTCCATGTCATCCATACATCCATGAATTTCTATGGTCTCTCTTGGCTTGGAACTATACAGTCACTTTCTTCAAATAATAAAACTATCAACGAATTGGTGACTAGGCATTTCTCAAACTAAGGAAGGACTCAAGGATTGAAAATGGTGTGACTTCAAGGGGATTTAATGCCTTTGTGCTGGCCATTCTCTTGGGGGCTTGGATGTTTTCTTCTTGAGTTTTCCTTACCATTCCGATGTTGCTTCATTATCGGGAAGCTGAGCTAATAAAAATAATAAGTCTTTGCATGGTGTGGTTCGCACGTAGAGAGAGAGAGAGAGAGAGAGAGAGAAGTGAGAATTCAAAGCACACCCCTTAGATGAGATAATCATCTGCATTACAAGTACTAGTTATGGAACTAAACAAACATGTTCCCTCTAACTAAGGCCCTTTCTTGCTTCCTACTTTCTCCTTTTTCATTTCATCGGAATGGTGATGACTTTTTGGCGGAAGCATTCTTGTTACTTCAAGTGGATGGATTGGCCAAATGTATTAATGCAAAGTCACTAGATGTGGATTGTTTGAGGTTGGATTTGGAATGAGATCTACTAAGTCACACTAACCATTAATACACAAGGGGTTGTACACCACCTTGTTCTTAAGACTCCCTTCCATTCTCTTCTTTCCATCATTCTTTCTCCATTTTTCACCTCATTTTTGGTTGTATCAATAGTCTATATTTTGGTTGATGCATTGTTTTTTTTTTGGGTAAATTCTTGTGGTTAAAACTTTAACTCTTGCTTCCAAATGGCATTTCCAGAGCCTACGGACTCTTTGAATGCAGGATTTTCAAGGCATTAGGGGCATGAGCCTACTTTGGGGAGGATCCACTAGCATTCCTATTTGGTGCATTAGTTAATTTCTTTCCCTTAAACATTTTCACAATCAGAATTTATTTTGTTTATTTCCATCCCTGACATCCATTTTATTGACATTGTCGTTATTTCTTTTTCTCCATCTTTCTTATTCCTTATCTTTTTCCATTCTCTCGCTACCAGAAGATCACTCTTAATCATGGGGGTCCTAGTCCAATTTTTTTGATTTTCTCTTAACCCCTACACCTTAAGTAGTCACTAGTGTTATATCTCCAAAATCTACATTAGCCATATCACAACTCAGCCAATGGACCTTACACCGAGGCAAGGTATCAACTGCTTTATGATTTACTCACCCTTGCTAATATAAGACTGTGTTGTGTGTGCAAATGGTAATCATACAACAATGGATTGGATTTGGAAGGAACACTTAGAATGGACTGGTGTTGGAGTAGTTATGCAAGGAACAAGATTGATGGCGTGCTTATGGATGACCAACAGAAAGCACAATCTTGGCATCGGCAACAACACATCTTCTTCTTTTCTCTCTCTTCTCTCTCAGCTACCAAATAAGGCTGAATGTCAAATGTGTATAGTGTTCACTCTTGTTATCATGAACACTAATATTGTCATGTATTGTAATGATGATCCATTCATGTGTCACCCCATTCACCAGTAGTATCATCCAAGTCAATAATCCCATACCTTCCCAATATTTTGTAAGGAACTCGAGGACGAGTTTTCATTTAGTCATGGGGGTATGATGAGCTGCGATATCACATATGCAATATTGCATCCCATCTTATTATCTATAAATAAGAGGTAGCTTTCCCTATTCTAGGCACTTAGACTTATACCCTTAGCTAAACTCTTGCAGTTTTACCATTCTAGAGTTAGAATAATTTCCATGTGCCCACAGTAGGAGTCTTAAAGTCAACAGATCTTTATTCGAGCAAATTGTACCTAAGCACACATTTGTGCACGACAATAAAGATGAAATTTATGATAAACCTTACAGCATATGGACTAAGCTAAATAGTAATTAATTATTGTTGAATGTTTAATTGCTTTCCAAGTTAATTAATCTCTCTCAACCCTTGACTCTCCTAGTTAAGTACACTCAGTACGACCATTTTGAGCATGTGTGTAGCGCTTGGTAACCCAGTAACAATTAGCATTTGGTAATCCTAGCAGCGTTGCACTGGTTCAAGATGTGTGTGGCAAGTGGGAACGGATACTAGTGTTAGGATGATTAGAACTTAGTTAGAGAATAGTTAATGAAAGGTAGTCACTTAGTTCTCTTCACCTTTCCCTATCAGCATAAGACATTAAAAAGATAAAAGATATAAAAATCATATACCTCAAACTTACTTAACCATACAACCATAACAATACAAGTAAGTTTGGGAAGATAGTAATTGATTAACCTTAAGGCACGTAAGCACTTAGTCCTTGGAGTTTGACCAGATCGCACGTGAAATGCTCGTATTCGTATGGTTGATTGTAGGGGTACCTCGCCACTCATCACTTATAAAGTAATTATATTTCATTATACCCATTATACCCACCTAGAAAACTATAATAGCTCTACCCATAAATTGTATCCAACACTCATTCCAAAAATGAAAATAAAAAATGATCTTTAAATGTAGCCATGTTCAACAACCTAAAGTCTATACAAAATTTCCATTATCCTTCTTTCTTTAGTATAATAACAAATGGGCTTACCAAGTTACTATCTACCACTAGATAGATGAATCCTTCCTTGAGAAGTTTTTCAACTCTATTTTTAATAACCTGTTTCAATTTTGAATTTAATTTCCTTTTTGTTTGTCACCTATGATTGATATTAGAGTCTATGTAGATTCAATGTTATCATATGCATGGATCTGTTCCTATTAATTATTTATATGACCAAGAAAAGGTTGTTTGTCATCTATTGACTATCTTTAACAGCTTTTCCTTTTATTCCTTAGTGAGCTAGGCATTGATGATTACTATCTTTCCATTATCAAGAAATACATATTCCAGTAATGCTAGTAAGGATTTTGGTTTCAAGGGCTCTTATTTAGAACTATCATAAATTTCCAACTCTCATCAATTGGTTTTTATTTTTTTTCTATACTATACTTTAAAGAGTTAGTTCTAGATCTACTTCATTTTATCCATCTTATCAATGTAAGCACTTGTAATAATTTAAGCTAGTTCCATGCACATTATTGAACTAGAGTTATCATCTATTATCAACTACTAGATACCTTCTTATTTTGTGGTTGTTGCATATAGGTGCCTTTGGGTGTCTATGGTTTTGACATACTTCTTACATGCTGTAAAAGATGTTCTCTTCAGATTCTATATTTTTTTCATGTAATGGCATCTTGTACCACTATACACTGTAGCAACAAAAAAATTCAACCTAGAAATCAAATCGATCTATGTGAAATAATTTTACCTTAGGTTCGACAGGCCTTAGAAAGGATCTAAAGTACCTTAGGTGGTCTAGTCAATCACCTAAGAACTTAAGAGTCTGTTACCAAGTGAAACAATGAAAAATAAGCAAAAAAACAAACAAACAATGGATCCAATAATGGATTTATGAAAACTAAGAGAGATACTAAAAAAGGATGCTCCCAAAAAATAATGTGCAAACTTTGCATTGAATCTTTCAAAAAATGCTATGAAACAAATATGGAAGGTATAGATATATTAGCTTTTATAGCCTAAGTATAAAATGTTTTAGAGATCTCTCTGAAACTATCATCTATGATCTTATAAAAGTAGGAAGGGTATGTTCTGTAACTAATCTACATGCATCTATCTCAATCAATCTTCTCCTAAAAAATGTCACAATAGGTTCTCTCTATTCTTAATGATTAGCATTAGATGAAAGCTCTAAAGGCTGCAAAATTTTCTCTATGCTAACTAGGTATTGAATGTGTCAAAAGTTTCCTTCCGTCCAAGAAAAAGATGCTAAAAATGATATCAATTGTTGCTTAATTAGGCTACAATTTGCTATTTCTCCATTTATTAAGCTTTAACAAGTTCCATCGGTGGTTACATAATATTTTTGATCATTTTTATGGAAAAAATTTTAGGATTTTTAGCACTATCATTTTTGACCACATTGATTTAATCACAACATTTTTGGTAGCGTATTTTACAACTATAGGCTTAATTACACTATTTTGATATAATTTGTAGAATATTTGACATTTTATGTCGTGAATTACACCTTACAAAGTGAAAATGTTTTTGGATTTTGAAAAAACAACTTAAAGTAAATTTTTTGAAGGAAAACCAAGGCACTTGTGTTTGTTCTTAAATCCTACCAAAACTAAAATTAAAATGGGTTCCTCTTTATAAGAATTTCTTGTTTATAATTGAAATTTTATTTGATTATAAGACTTTCTTGTTTATAATTGAAATTTTATTTGAGGCATTTCATGGGTCCCTCTTTATTAATGTTTTGGTTGGCTAGCTACACATGCTTGGATTTAAAAACCCAATGCCTTAATATTAGTTACTTTGGCCACTTGGCATTTTTTTGGAGCCATTGGCTGCTTTTTCAAGCTACTTTGGCCTCTTGGATTTTTTGGATTTTCTTTTTTTTTATTTTTCATGAGTGAAACCTTCTTTAGGTTTTGTTGCCAAGGTTGAACTCTTGTTATCTCATTGGATGAAGTATCTAGAAATTTAGTGAACTCCTTGATGGAGAAATGTTGTATGAGATGTCACATGGTCATGATACATAAATCTCAAACATAGGTTTTTATTATTAGCAATGGTAAGGAAGGCTAAAGTTGATAAATGGCTATGGTGATAGATAAGCACTATTTACATGATCAAACAAGCTAACAAAATGTCATGTATTAAGAACACATGATAAATTATTGTTGCAGTGCATCACACCTCTATGATGACTCCAAGCTTATCATATAAGAAAAATTTTAAGAGAAAAAAAATATATCAAAGAATACATGAAATTACAGGAGGTTACATGAGATAACAAGCAAATATTGACCAACATGAGAGACAACTGGTAGAGCTTTGAGAACATTGTATGTTACTTTGTAGATTTATACAAAAACTGTAGTTATCTTTGCTAAAAAGAGGTCATGCAAGCTCACTTGTCAAAGGCTATAGGATCTATCAACATCATACATCCATTTAGATCTATAAATAAACACAAAAAAGACTAAAAGAAAACATATCAACATAAGATGTAATAAGGGCCATGTAAAGAATTATATGTTGCCTTGTAGGGATTTGGTGATGTCTTAAGCAAACTAAAGCTCTAGTGAGGAATGTAGATTTAGTGTTTTCTCCTTGCCATTGTGAATTGAAATGAGGAATTTCACTATGGAATCTTCTAGAATGTTTTTGGCTTCTAGGTCAAGAGCAATCAGGCCATTCTAGGTTATTAAGGCTATATGCTCAAAAGGTTTCTAGGCTCAATGTTTAAGTATTTGGGGTCAATTGAGTGATTTCCATCACCAAAAGGATCCACTTAGGCTCAATTTTTTTCACATCTCCATAGTTTAATTCTACATGCCAACAAGAATATATTATGTGGCATCTACATGATATTTTTGTCAAACAGAATTAAATTAATGCAAAATAATGAAATAATAAAGCATAATAAAGAAAGATAAGTCAAAACAAGGTAAACTAAGATAGAATGGGGTAGAATAAGGCCCCAAATGATGTCAAAATAAGGTTAAACAAGGTCAAACAAGGTTAAAATAAAAGAACACAAGGTAAAATAATGAAAACTAACATAAACTAAGATAAAATAAGATAAAACAAGGTTAAAAAATGTTTAAATTAATATTATTTTTTATCTTGGTTATTATAAGATCAAAAAAGGCAATACTTGGATAAAAAGGTCAAAATTTGATGAATTAAGATTTTTTCATGTCAAAGTTAGTTAAACTAACCAAATACTCCCTATTTCTAACATATTTGACTTAGTGTGGTACTTTATTAACCTTAGCTCTTGGTTCCACAGTGTATTTATGTCAATTTCATTATCAATTTCACTACCCCAGTATATTCATCACTTTGTATCTGACATCCAAAGGTGGTGGGATTCACCTATTAGTGTAATAGAGAAAAAGCACAATGTTTTAAGCTATGAATGTCAATTTCACTCCAAAGGGAAGCATATTAGGTCTACTTCATAGTCAATGTCATCCATACAACATTGTTTAACCTTGGTGGTTGAAATCTAGCGTTGTGAAACCCACATGTAAGCATATTTTGTTAAAGTGAATAGCATGTAGGTAGTAGATCTAGGCTCCACAATATGTTTAGTAGATTTCATTCTTTATTTCAATAGGAAAGCATGTTTAACCTTTCATATTTTTTGTTGATGATATGTAAGGCCCACATATCATCACTATTGAACAAATGGACTATATTTTGAGCTAGGAAAACTCAATTTCTTAGGAAGTGTCAATGTGTAAAATTAATTTCATTCCTAATTTCATTTTCATAATGTGTTTGGAGTATAGGCTTGGGTTATTTGGGCAATTGTGCATAGTGTGTTTGGACTAGAAAAAGAAATTTTTCATGAAATATCAACATGTAATATCAATTTCATTTTTGATTTTAACTCAACATTGTATAGAGTAGGCAAGGATCATAAAACCTTATAACCATGGCATATCTAGGAAAATTTGATTTTTCATATCTCTTGTGCTCAACATGTTGAAGTAAACCTCAAAATCTCATGCTTCTCTTGCTAATAGTTAGAGGCAAAACATATGAGATCTAGTAACCATGGTAAGGAAGAATGGATCGACAAGTAGGAAAGTAGGCATGAAGGAAGTAGAGGAGGCTATCAGAATTGTTCTATCTAGGCTTTCACACCCATATGCAAGAGAGAGATCTTCATCTACAACATCTAGTTACCCATTTTCTCTATGTTTTCTATTATTTTTAGGCCTAATTTGATAATGTTCTAGGTATTTCTAGGCCTATGTATGAAACAATTTAGGCTTTCAACTATGTAGAATTAGGGTTCTAGATTTTTTGATAGTCATAGGAATGAAATTTAGGTTTTTTTTGGCTTTTTTATGCTATTAATTGTGGCTTTTTCTTAGCCACATGTATAGTGTTCTAGCATGTTCTAGTCATTTTCTTCATTTTTTTGTGGTTACATGATCAGCATTGATGGGGTTTTTCACATCCATGACTAGAATTTTTTATGTCCAAGACTAGGGAATATAGCATAGTAGAGTTCTAGGCCATGATTATAGTTTTTCTAGGTTTCTTGGTGTCAAATTAGGATTTTTGTAGTTAAAATTAAGGTTTTTTGTGAAATTTTGCCAAAATTAGTAGTGTTTTGGATTTTTTCCATGCTTAAAATTTTTTTTTAATTTTTAGTAGCTATCTTACTACATTTCTAGGTTTTTCACACTTGAATTACCAAAAATTAGGTTTTTTTATTAAATTTTGGTGAATTTTGGATTTTTGCACCTATATGTGTAACATTTCTGACAATTTTGGCCAAATTGATAGTGTTCACAATAGTTATGATTAGTGATTAAATTTTCAAAATTTTTCCTACCTCTAAGGCTAGTTTTTATCTTATTTTACTACCTACATGCATGGTTTTGGGGTTTTCCTTTCTCAATTTTGACAACATTTTAGATCTTGGTGCCTAGGATAGGTGTTGTGGAGGTTTCCTTTGGTTCTTTGGTTAGCATGTTTGATCTTGAGCTCTATTATGGCAATGTATTTGACCCTCCCTACTTGGGAAGATAATGTTTTTAGCTCTTTTGGTTTTTTGTGGTCATGAAATGGTAGCATTTATGCTCCTGAAGCTAAGAATCCATAGCATTTTTGGCTTCTTCTCCCCTCATTCCAAGCATTTTTAGTTATCCCATTCTTATAAGCCTATATTTTTGAGAATCTTAATTTTACCAAACCCAACATTTTTTATTTTGATTACATGTTTTAGCATAATTTTTGTTTCATGTCAACTATTTGCTAAAATGCATGTTTATGCTTTTCATGTCAATTATTTAATAAAATATCTATTTATGTTTTACATCATGTCAAATATTATTTTTCATGTTAATTATTTAATAAAAAGTCAAATTTTCTTTTTCATGTCAAGTTTTTGACAAATTTTCAAACTTTGGGTTTTATGTCAAGTGTTTGACAAAGTGTCAAATCCACTTAAAGTTGATTCATGATGGTATAATTTTGATCTAAGTGTAATCCCATTTATGTCTACAAGCTTGGATGATATGTACTCATGTTTTACTGGTCAATGTTATTAATTTTAATGTTAATTTATGCTTACAATTGCTATGTTTTATTGTCCACATGCCCCCGGCAGTGAGAGTAATGGCTCTAGCAACATTTCCACTCCTCCCATGGCTTAGCTAAGTTGTTGATGATGATGGAATTTTTATTTTTGATGTTGTTATGGCTACATATTTTCTATTGTTTTATTGGCTATCATGATTTTAGAGACCATTTATTATTTATTTCTTGTTACATAGTGTAGCTATGGCTACCATTGTTAATTATCTGCTTGTACCACTGTCACATTTTGATTTTGGATATTTTTCTATTTTTTTATGTATTATGTTTTTATGCAAACATAAATGGTAAATTTAACCTATAAGTTAAGGAAAAAATTGAAAAACAAGGTTACAAATTAAAATTGGTAAATAAAATATGATGCAATAAAAATTGTAAAACAAGGCATAAACATGTAAGTAAAAATTGTAAACAATGTTATTAAGTAAACTAGCCTCAATGTATATACAAGCAAAAGAAAGAAGAGGCTATCACATTCACCAATTTTAGTCCTTGATAGGCCATGTCATACCAATTTTAGGCCTTGGGAGGTCAATGCTTCATTAGTCTTATACCCTAACGGACCATGGTTTACCAATTTTAGGCTTGTCTAGCAAGCATGAGAAAATTTTAAAAGAGAATACCAAAATAAGAGGAATGTTGAAACATGGTATAATGCTACAAAAGAAAAAAAATGATCATTGATCAAAGAAGGGATCATGTGTCAATTATGAATTTTTTATTTAATCTTCAATAATCAAGGAACCCCTTTTGCATGATTCTATGCTCATCATTCTTCTTGTTCAATATGAAAAGTGGTAGGAGTTCTTGTTTGTCATATAATATTATAGAGTTGGCAATGTTAACATTATTATTCTTATTGGCCCCAACTTGAACATTGAGGGCTTCATCTTGAAACTCTACTTGCAAACCTTGTTAAATGTTGACCTTGTTAACAAATGGCAACAACATATTATTCCCATGAATCACAATTTTGTCATCCTCCTATGACAAGTGAATCTCCTGGTGTATGGAAGATAAAATTTCTCAAAGCTTAGCTAACCATGATCTTCCTAGAATCAACTTAAAATCATGTGTTTCTTTGACCACTAGGAAGTTGGTGGATGTCAGAAACTATTCTCTAGCTATAAATTGTGCTACTACTCATGATCCATTGAATGAATTTAGTATGGAGGTAGAGGTTTCCTATATGTTTTTAGTTAGGCCTAATTGCTCATTGATGGTAGATGGTATTACGTTGTTTGTCATCCCATCATTCACATAAACATGATGAATTTTATACTTTTCAACACGTATGATAATGAGGAGGGCAAATAGTGCTTCTCCATTTTGTGAGTCAGTCTTTACTTTGCTATCATGAAAGATAACTATATTTTTATGCTTATCTTCTCTAAGAAAATTTTTCTTAATAATAGAGTAAATGGATTCTTTGTTAGTAGCGAAGTCTCTACTCATGGAAATTAAGATCAACATTTGAACTAGCATGTCTCTATGGGTAGGAGAAGTCATGACTAGGGTGTATAGATTTAAAGATGTCTTCTTTTATTTCAAAAACCATTTGACTTATTTTGTTATCATGAGGAAATTCTTTTCATTAGCATGTGACTTTTTGGCCTTGGTAGTTTTAATTTCCACCATCCTTCCTAGATTTTTCATCTGATGTCTTGATGTGTGTTGCTTGAGCTCCTTGCTCATACCTAATTTATGATCTTCTCTTGGTTGATTGGTTGATGCAACTTGAGTAATGGAGTTTATAGTTAAGGCTACTCTTGATGTAGGTTTCAGTGGATTATCTTACTGAGTATGTAGCCTATCAATAGGTTGTTTAAATCACTATTGTGGCAATGATTCTTTATTAATCTATGATGACAATATTGAATTATTGACCACAATAGATGAGCATTGGTCATGGTTTATTAGTGGTTTACTTGTAGTGGAGGCACTCTAACAACAAATGGTTTCCTAGCTTTAGAGGGATTGATAATGCTTTGCTTAGGTCATGATGTTGTTACCATTGAAGATGGAACATGTATAACAAAATACTCCTTAGGGTCCATAGGTGATGACACTCATATAAAAAAATGTGCTTTAGAATTTAGGTTTTGAAGTCGAGTGCTACATACTGATACCTTGATAACAAATGATTTTCTAGAAGAATTAGACCAATGGGATATTGTGAACAAGGCTATGGTGTAGGGGTCACTATTGGTATTTTGAGTGTTAGCTTTATTCAACACCAACTTTTCATGATTGCCTATCCTCTAGAGATCATCTTTAAGGGCTAAGAAAAAATCGGTATCATGACCAACAAATTTGTGATAGTGAAAAAAAATTTCAACCTAAAGTATTTTTGTAGTTTTGAATCATATTTGATTGCCACTATTGGATCTCTAGCTATCTCTTAAAAATGATCCTATATCTTACAAGCTTTCTGAAATAGTTTCTTATGTTAAATATGATTATCTTTAAGCAATTGTTCTAGGAGCTCAAAAGGTTTCATAGGCAACTTAGCATACTTAGACCTATCTTTATACTTAAATTTTGGTTTCATCTAGTTGGACATATATGAGGTAGATTCTTATAATAGGGCAATAGATGTTTTTGGTCATGATGTTCTTTACCCCTCCCTTTGTTTTGGCTCTTTTTCCACTATAGCCATGGTTGCTTGCACTTGCTTGGTCTTATTCTTATTCCTTCTCATGTATTGGCTCTTATAGGCTACATAGGCTAGATCCTTGCCAACTTCAGCAACCTTCTCAATATTTTTAATTTGTGAAAAGATGTGACAAAGTGATAAGGATTCTAAGTAGTATAGCTCTAACTTGATAAATTCATTGACTAATCCCTTAAAAATGGATACAAATTAGGTCTCAAAGATGAGCTCTAAATCTCATTGAGTATTGCATTACATCTTTGAAGAACCTTTTAAATTAGTTCTAGTGACCCACGTCTCACTTTCATTAATTGGTCTAAGATGGTATCAGGCTTCAAATTCTACTTGAAATGGTTGAAAAATTGGATTATCAAGTTATCAAGGAAAGAAATAAAACCTCTATGTAAGGTTCAATACTAGTTTAAAGCTTTTCCTATTGCGGACATAGGGAAAATTCATAGCACTATATGTGGCCAAGCTTGTAGCAAGAGGCATTCTAAATGGAAGGTTAGAAGGTGAACATTCATATCTCCTTCACCATTGTGCTTGGTGAAATGAGGAATCAGAATGCCTATGGATAAATTAATTGGAGGAATAGCAAGGTTTATGGGATCATCTTAGTAGAAGTCCATGACTTTTACCATTTGAGTGGTACTCTTTAAGCTTCTGTAGCTCTTTAGTAATGCTCTAGATCATTCAAAAGGCTTCATCTAGGCCTTGTAGGGCTCTTTCTAGCTACACTACAAGCTAGATAGATAGATGGTTGAATGGCTTGGGATCATGAAATAAGCAATGGTATGAACTAGAGAGGCCATGTGACTACCGTTGCAGGGGGGTCAAACATGGATAACAAAGTTTGAACTAACACATGCAAAATAAAGGGAGTATGGAAACAATGGGATTATGGGAAACATGTAGAATATAAGCTCCCGAAGAGGGGCTAGCTAAAACTTTAAAAGTTTGTAGCCTAGGAGGGGTTAATAGAGAAGTAGATTATGATACTTGGTCTATGGAGATCACAAAAGGTACTTAGTTTATTATGTAAGCAAGAGGTGTAGGGTTGAACATGGTTACTTTATGAATGGATTGCTACAAAAGATCTCCTAAGTGCATATCTTTCTTATAATAAAACCCAAACTTATCTTACTCCTCTTGGTCTTTCTCTTGGTTGGCTTCCTCACTCACTTCAACCTCATCATTAGCCTCTACTAATTATGCTAGCATGTGCACATAAGGTTCTATAAACTCAATATGATCATAGGGGAAGGGAATGTATTCTTTCTAAGAGTCATAGAACTTAGAAGGTGGGGGATGAATAAGTTCCCCAAATCAAAAATTCTTCAACACAAAGAACACAACCAGTTTTAACATGACTCCCCAACTTGGGTAGTCCATGTTCATAAGGTAGATTACTTGCACACCTCCAAAATTTTTTCCTTTCAAAATGTGGTTTGAAAGGTATAACACATTGTACAACTCTAAGCTTCACTCTAGAGTGATTTGATGCCACAAATCCTCTCAACCCTACAAGATCTCAACAACCTTAAAATGTGATTTTTAGGATCCCACAACATTTACAACTTGAGCTCCACTCTGGAGTATTGTGGTGCTATACCAACAATCAATCCCACAAGATCCCAACAAGTTAAAGGATGATGCTTTCTCTCAAGAAGCACATTAACCTTGCAGGACACTAAAAGAGCAACAAAATCACAAGGAAGGAATGTAACTAATTTACAAAGTTCTTGTAGTTGAAGCTCACTTCAATATAGCAAGAAATACTATAAGCAAATGATAGTTCAATGAAGAGAAAAATATAATTTTAGAGAATAGACTATTAGATGCTTGAATATGAGCAGTGCTTGCAACATTTCCAAGAAGTTTGATGTCTTCTTATAGCATTGGAGTTTCCAAGAATGCATTGAAATGCATGCAAAAATCACCTAACGACTAGTGTAGACATCTCCTTTGAGATTGGAACATCTTTATAAAATCAACCTCAAAATTGGAAAGACATCTATTATTTTTGGAAGATGTCTACTCTTCAGGGAAGAGGTCTCTACAACATCTCTATGATGTCTCTGAGGAGACATCTCTTCTGTAGTGACCAAAATAAAATTACTCATTTTGATACTGGGAGCCTCTGGATGCCTCCAAATAAGTTCCCATAGACTTTATAACCTCCTAGACTCATCAAAATGAGCCAAAAGCACTCTAAAACATGCCAAAATAGCCAAGAATCATCTATAATAAAATCAACACAAATAGACACATTTACCTTGAATTATTCATACTATTCCATGCTCCCTTTAGTCCTTGTAACCCTAGCTTTGTCATCTTTTTATAGCTCTCATTTTTTAGTTCTTTGTTCTTAATCCTAATTTTCTTATTTAAGGTCCTTTTCCATGCCTATTATGAAGTCTTTGTCCTAATCTTCATTCTTGCCATTACTCTATGAAGTCCTTGTTCATTGCTTATGAAGTCCTTGCCCTATAAATACATCATTATGCAAACATCCTTTGTTTTTCAATTTTCTTAAGGTATTAACATATCTAAATGTCAACAATCTCCCCCTTTTTGGTAATGTCAAAAACTTAAGAAAATAAATGAGTATAATCATAAAATATAGCAATATAGCTACTCACCACTTCTCCCCCTTTTTGGACATGAACAAAAGGATAAAAATTGAAATAATCAAGATAGATAAATTCTAATGACAATCATGGTGATTACTAAGATAATGGTTCTAAGTTTCAATATATATCATAGAGAGCACATGAAATCTAAAAATGAGACTGTAACGAGAAAAACTTATCTTTATAACAAAAACATCATAAAACTCTCTCCCTTTGTGGATAGCACCCAAAAGAAGGGGATCATGAAAAGGATCTATCCAAAAAACTATACAATTGTTTCATGAGATAAACATCAAGTGAAAATCCCATACAGATACACATCTCATAGCATTATTTTCATAGGGCTAATGATATAAAATCAAATAAGAGTTGTCCCTTATCGAAGTCCAAATTTTGAGCATTTAGAATCACGTAACTTATCTTTTTGAAACAATAAGCCATTAGTAGCAAGAAACTCATGATTATATAATCATCCAATATTTTAGTCCTTTTGAAGCTTCAACAGTATCATAAGACATAGTAATTCCATGGTAAGAGAGTAAATACATTCTTATCAAACTATCAAGAACTAGATCAAATAGTAAAACAACTTATCAAAATTAACCAAACAAATTCTTAACAAGATGACCATAAAGTAATTTGTATATAGCTATGTCAAGAAACAAAAAATATATCACAAGGTACAATATTGAAAATATATCTTGACTAAAATTTAACTCATATTTTTACCTTGGATATTTTACCATACTCTTAAATAAATAGTCCTCTTCTTGCTCATTTTTAGTTGTGGGTGTTGGATCATGAAGTTTTTGCTACTTGAATCTCTTTTGGTAAAGGTCTTAAAAGACTCCCCCTACACCGATGGACTATAGGATGATGAGGTAGAGGTTCCCCTTGCATATGTGCAAATAAATTTCTCATTTTAATGCTTCCTTAAGGCCTTTTTAGAAAAAAAATGAATCGTCAAAGTACTACCCCTACAATGTAACATTAAGATCAAGTGGGAAGACTTGGGTTTCCTATTAGTAGTACTTTATGATAATTCCTCTTAAAACATTTCTTTTCTTAGAAAATTCAATAATTTCATCAAAAGTACCAAATCAAATGCTATAATGTCCATTAAAAACCAAACAATATTACTTTGAAGAAATAGTAGATGTCTTGCCCAAGAGCAAAGATGTAAAATTAGATGGCTACCTCTTGAGAGAGATGTCCATTGTCAAGATGAGATGTCTCAAATGCAAGTGAGATGTCTAACTATTATAGTATACGTCTATCCTACCAAGGATGAAAATATAGATGCTCATTTTGAGGTCTAGAACCTCCATACACCTTAAAAAAAGTCACCATAGCCCAAAACACTTCTAGATTCATCAAAATAATTCTAAAACACCCCAAAACATGGCATAACACCTTGAAATCATCATTAAAAAATCCACATAAGAAAATATACCTAAACACCATACATTCATTGAGAAATACACAAGAGCTAAGAGATGTCCCCAAAAATCTAGAGTACCATACCAAGATCAAGTTTGAAAAAAAGACCTCTCATGAAGATAGCAAATAATTCATATGCTTAAGGAATTCCTTCAGCAATGTAGCTATCTTTAAAAGATACATGAATTACATTACAAGAACCAATTTAAATTATTTATTTAGCATACATAAAAAATATTTAAAATAACAAAAATTTAAGATTTCATAAGGAAGAAAAAATTTCGTAGCTTAATTAAGAGTTTGGAGCACAAGACATATATGTTTAAAAAGCAATAATCATTCAACAAAGAGCTTTTCGTCCATGTGTTTTAAACCACTTGAAACCAATACATTATAAATAATATTCCAAAAGTTGATTTATCAATAAAAACACAAACTTTCATTCAATTGTAAGATTAATCACATTGTGCTCATACATTCATAACAGATACCATAATCAAATATTCTAATAGTACCAAATATCTTCTTTTGTAAGCACTTATCTTAACATTTCTAGAATACTAAAGCTAACATCCCATACCTTAAAATGAATTAAACACACATCAACAAAATTTAGTCTTTCCAAATTAAATACTAACACGATATTTAGCAAGCAAGGAAATAAGAACTTACTTAACTTACCTTACTTACAACTAGGAATTAAGGTGCCTAGAGTGCTAGAGAACGATATTCCTCATTCAAGGTTTCTCTTCTTATACAAACCTCTTCAATTTTGAAGGTTTGGCTTCCTTTCACAAATTGGCTAAATAGTGTCTTCTCATTCTCAAGTTTCTTCCTCTTGATTAACCAAAATTTTTGAACTCCCTCATTCTTTTGAGTTGTCCAATCTTTCTTGACTCCTCTTTCATTTGTTTGCTTATCCTCTTTAACCTATGAAAAATCCTTTCTCGGCATATTCAGATAAGACCAAGGAGTCCTATGATATGACCAAGTGCTCATGTGATAATATTTTAAATTGCACTCCCATTTTTTATGCCAAAATTTATGATAATAATAACATCTAATTTCCTATTGTAGTAAAAGTGATTACAATTATCAAACCTTAATGGTGCTTTTGATTAGTTTAGAGCTACTTCTAATTGGGATGTAGTGCCTCTTATCACTTTAATCTTTGAAGAGTCCTTTTGTTGGGATAAATTTGTGCATATTCCTTTTCTTAGAAACAACATCCTAATCCACTTTCATCTTGTAGACGTCTTCCTTATCTAAGAACCAACTAAAGGAATTCTTTTCCATTGACTAGCCTTTCATTCATAAGTTTGGCATCTGCAATTTCTTCCTTAGCTTGCTCACAAGAGAAGGTTATCTTTTCATTCTTAGCCCTTAGGTTTGAGATTTCTTTTGTAAGAGTAAAATTTTTTGTATTTAATAAGGATATTTTGTAAACCTTTGTTTTAACTTGATTATTCAACTTTACACAAAGACTTTTCAATGTACACAATAGGTCATACCTCTCTTCCTCATTTTCAAATTGATAATCATCAGAAAGGCCAACATCGTCATCTATGAGAGCCATATAGATGAGATGAGAATCTTTTGAGGTGTCATCTATCACGTTCTTGCCTTAATCTCCATCATCCCAGCTGGTGAAGAAATTTTTTACCTTTTTCTCTTCTTGAGTTGATTCTTCTTCATCATCCTAGCTTATATGGATGTTACTTCTTCTCATTTCTTCACTGTACTCTTTCTCTTGAAACCTATAAGCATTGGGGAATTTGGAGGCCATATGGCCTCTTCCACCACATATCTAGCATTCTATAGAAAAAAGATCAAAATTTTAAAGTTTAGATTACTTACCTTAACTATAAAAAATGCTACTAATGAGTTAAGTACATCCATCCACGATGAATACCAAAACTATGAGCCTCATGTACTTAAATAATTTTTGCATTTGACTCTTCTAACATGTAAAGGTGATCCCATTAAACATTGCTAACTTGATGTATGATCATCCTTCCATTTGTTCACTCTTGAGTTTTTAGACTCAAAACTAGGAGTACCAGGCTCCAATACCACTTGAGGATCATAGAACCTAGAACGGGGATAAATAAGTTCCCCAAATCAAAAACTCTTCAACACAAAGAACACAACCAATTTTAACATGATTCCCCAACTTGGGTAGTCCACACTCAAAGGGTAGATCACTTGCACACCTCTAGAATTAGTTTCTTTCAAAATTTGGTTTAAAGGGTATCACACCCAGTATAGCTCTAAGCTCTACTCCAGAGTGATTTGATGCCATGAATCCACTCAACCCTGCAAGGTCCCAACAAGCTTAGAATATGGTTTTTAGGATCCCACAACTTTACAACTTGAGCTTTACTCTGGAGTGTTATGGTGCTACATCAACAATCAATCCCATAGGATCCCAAAAAACTCAAGGAAAATGTCTTCTTGCAAGAAGTACATCAACCCTACAAAGCAACAAAAGAGAAAAAAATCACAAGAAAAGAACGTAAATAATTTACAAAGCCCTTATAGTTGAAGCTCACTTCAATACTATAAAAAAATGATAGTTTAATGAAAAGAAAATTACAATTTTAGAGAATATACTATTAGGAGCTTGAATATGAATAATGCTTGCAACATTCCCAAGAAATTTGATGTCTTCTTATATCATTGGAGTTTCCAAGAATGCCTAAAAGTACATGCAACGGTTAGCTAACAACTAGTGTAGACATCTCCTTTGAGATTGGAACATCTTTATGAAATTAGCCTCAAAACTAGAGAGTTGTTTGCTATTTTTGGAAAATGTCTACTCTTTAGGGGAAATGTCTCTATGACGTTTCTTTTACTAGGGCCAAAAATGAAACTACTTGTTTTGATGCTAGAAGCCTACGAATGCCTCCAAAGAAGTCCCCATAGACCTTATAACCTCCTAGACTCATCAAAACAAGTCAAAAACACTCCAAAACATGCAAAATAGCCAAGAATCATCTACAACAAAATCAACATAAATAGAAATATTTAGCTTGAATTCTTCATACTCATTCATGCTCCCTTGAGTTCTTGTAACCCAAACTTTTTCATCTCTTTGTAGCTCTCATTGTATGAGTCCTTTGACCTTGTTCCTAATTTTCTTATTATGAGGTCCTTTTCCATGCCAATTTTCAAGTCTTTGTCCTAATCTTCATTCTTGCCAATTACTCTATGAAGTCCTTGTTCATTGCTTATGAAACCCTTGTCCATATTCTTTTCCTATAAGAACATCACAATGCAAAAATCCTTTGTTTTCCAATTTTCTTAAGGTTTTCACATACCAAAAGGTTATACTTTCTCTTCTTCTGGATAATTTTGAACTAGTTCTTGGAGTCCAATTCTTTATGAGGGATATTCAAATCAACTTGTATCTTTACAAAAATGAAATTATAATAATCCTTGCTTATGTTCATATATACAAACTTTTGGTAGACATTCCTAAGCAATTGATGACATTTGACAATGTTTGGATCTTTAGGATCATAGATGTAAGCAAAGTTCTGGTTTGAGGCCATGTTGATAATGTCCTTAGGTAATACTTTAAATATGAAAGACATAAAATAGTGAAAATCTAAGGTATTGGTAGATGCCATGTAAATATTGCAACTACATAAATATCACACAATGTGCAATGTAGTTACTATTACAATGTAAAAAATACAATAACATAAATGAAACTATAACTATGACTATAACTATAAATGTGAAATAGAAGAATAACATAGTATAACTATAAAAAATAGTGTATTAGCTGCATAATTTTGAACATAGCATTTTTGTGGCAATGCTAGGATCAAAGGTCAAAATGGCTACAACATATTTATACTAACATATTTGAGGTATTGCTGAAAAAAATAGGAAAATTACTACAACATATTTATCTTAGTGTATTTAAGGAAACACTAGGAAAAAGTGGTCAACAAGATTACACCATATTTAACCTAGCATATTTACAATCATACTTGGAAAAAGTCAAAAACTAGAGTAGAGTTTTAGGACTTAAGAAACCAAAGACTAGCATATTTGTAGGATTTGACTCCACAAGAGATTTTTATGGCTAGGTCAAAAATGTTGGTGCAGAAAAATCAAAATTGAGACACTAAGGCTCAAAATGCTAGTATTTGAAAATCATTCAAAACATCTCCTATTCACTGAATACACTAGTGTGAATAGGTCAAAAGAATCCAATAGTGATTGTACCTAGGTTTGGATGAAGAAAGCAAGGTAGAGGCCCTTCTTCTGGTGCCAAAAAACTATAGTGATGAAAAAATTCAAGTTGGAGATCAAATTAATTTGTGTGAAATAGTTTTACCTAAATATTCACAAGCCTCAAAAAGGATCTAAGTAAAGACTGAGAACTTAGAAGAGGGGCTAAATAAGTTCCATCAATTTAAAACAAAACTACACATAGATTTACATGGTTCCCCAACTTGGATAAGTCCATACTAGGAGGATAGAATCCTTGCATACCTCCAAAATTTATTTCTTCAAAAATGTAATTTCAATGATATCATAACCTTTATGAAGTTTGAGCTCCATATGGGATTTTTTCACATAGAGATACATCCAATCCTAAAAGGTCCCAACAAGTTCAAAAATGCAATTTCAAGAATCCCACAACCTTTATAATATCTTAATCTCCACTAAAGGTATTTTCACTTAGAAACATACCCAACCCTACAAGGTTCCAACAAGCTCAAGAGATGTCTTCCCGTAAGAAGCAAATGAACCCTACAGGGCTTACAAAGAAAGATAAGGAATATCAAGGAGAGAATGTACTTAAATTATAGATTCCTTACTTTGAGTTTCTTAACAAATATAATACATAAATCGAATGATCAAGAATTGAAGTACAACGTATTTTACTATATGTATGTAATGATGGGAATCTTCATGTGAATAATGCCATCTTTTTTCATAAAGATATTATCTCTTTTATAGCCTTTGTTATTGTTAAATGATTATTGAAGTTCTTACAATGACTAGAAAATTACTAGTTTGGACATCTCAAATGAGCATGAGATGCCTAGCTAAGATTTTGGAGCTTGCAAGTGGAACATCTTACTAGAATTGGGAAGTCTCACATGAGACGTCTTGACTAAGATGTCTCAGCTAAACTTGGGACATATACTATGAAAGTATTAAGAGCATTAAGATAGAAAAATTTGAGAAATGAGAGAAACTAAAAGAATCAAATAACCAAACATCTAACTTCATGACACATCAAGAAAGAATGCATAAAAATGAGTAGTTAGTTCACACCCCTAAACAAACTAGGGTAAGTAGTGAGGCACCACATTTTCATTCAAATTAGTTCATATTTATACATAAAATGATGTAACAATATTTTCCAAATAGATTTTGATTAATCCCTTGATTTTAGGGATTCTTCCTTATCACCTCTCATACACATCCTATTATTTATGGAATTACTCTCATAGGTATCTTGCATATTTACATATTTAAATTATCATCCTCTTAATTTGGGTAATGCCACATATTGAATGTTGGCATTATCCTCACAATCACCTCCTTAATGACAATAGGTTAGTTATCACTTAATACACCTCCTTGATGCATGTAATATTCAATTTCATTTCCTGCATTTACATAATTATCATCATGTAGCTATATTATCGCCATATTTGATCTTGAAGCTTCTTGACTTCTTCATTCATCTTCTAGATGAAGATCTCCTTTCTTATTTATCGATGGCATCACCATGCTAGTTCTCCCATTGATCTTGTTGCATCATTTTGAAGACTTGATTTATCTTTTGATTACTCCTCATCTATGTTTGCTAACAAGAGGAGTATGATCTTCTTATGCATGAGCTTTATTGCACAATCTTTAAGGTCAATCTTTTCAATAGTGCACCTTCTCAAGAATTAAATTCATCATCTAAAGTTTCATTGAATAAAAAATGCACCTTATCTTATCATAGGCATGAACTTGTTATTATAGTCTTGAGTTCATATTTTCAACTTGCTTTGGTTGTCGCCTGGGCCTTCTTTTTCTTCATCATGTTCTTTTCTTTTCTTTTGAAGTGTAGAATTACAACTAAGAATAAGGGGTTAGGTGCCTTCTACAATTGTAGATTATTCATTTACAAATAATGGAAATCTATAAGATAATATTGCAAGGGCTTTTTAAAATATTATAAACTTAGCCCTTTATCATCCCAAAAATAAAAAATATAACTCATCCTATAATAATAATTTGAGTATTTAGGATGAATAGTAAATATGAGGTGACAATAAAAAATCTTTTCATTGATAGCTCATCTTCCCCCCTTCAATGGAATGATATTTTGTATAATTAAAATTTCAATATAAATGGTACTTGCATTATTTGATCTGTGGAATCAAAAGTCTTCTTTGGTAGCAACCTTCATCCTTCATCTTTGATGATATTAGCTAAGGAAAAATGTGCCTACAACCATGGCTATGGTTGCAATGGCCACGATCAAAGGTTTTAACTTTGGATTGGAATTCAAAACCACCAAATTATTAAGATTTCCTCTCAAGAAACCTATGGTTGTGGCAATGTTGTTGTTGTTATTTCTATTCTTCGTACCACTAGTTCGTGTTTTCTGATGAGAATGCTTGCCAAGCATATCATTAGAAGGCTCCTTTGAAACTCCTAAATTTTGCCAATCCAACAAACACAAATCTCTTCATCCACCTACACTTTCTTGTAGATGTATTGTGATTCTTGTGCATGGTTTAGAGAGTATGATTATGTCTATGGAAATTGTAGAGGTTAACTACAATCCATTGGAGAATACAAATTTAGATTTAAATTTGCAATAAGATTTCAATTTGAATTTGTAGCATACGACCAAGTTACTATTGGTGGGACAAGAGGTGCTTGCACAGAATGGATAGGATCATAATGGGAACTATCCCATGTTGTAGCTACTGCTACTACTCCCTTTGTATCATTGTTCATCATGCTTTGGTATGATGGGTGTGTCATTCTAAGCCTATGAATCTGAGTTGAGTTAAAACCCAAGCTACTATTGCTTTTGCTTCAATCTTTCATGCATGCTATTGTTGTAAATCTTGATGTAGAACACATTTTCTTATAATTTTGCAAGAACCACTAAGAGCCTCTTTTTTAATAGCATTGGCAAGATTTCATAGAGGATGAAAACCCAAGATCTTTCACTCTAGCTACAAATCTAAAATAAAATTTTGAGCACACAGCTCCTATAAAAAATGAAAGGATTGAGAGCATTAAGATAGAGAAATTTGAGAAATGAGAGAAATAAAAAGAATCAAATAACCAAACATCTGACTCCATGAAACATCAAGAAAGAATGCATAAAAATGATGAGTTTGTCTCCAACCAAACCAAGATACATGGTGAGGCACCACGTTTCCATTCATTTAGTTCATATTTATACATGAAGTGATGTAACAATATTCCCTAAATAGCTTTTGACTAATCCCTTGATTTTAGAGATTCTTCCATATCACCTCTCATACAAATCCTATTATTTATGGGATTGCTCTCATACATACCTTGAATAGGTACATATTAAAAAAATCATCCTCTTAATTTGGGTTATGCCACATATTGAATGTTGACATGATCCTCACGTACTGTTTTTCTAGGACATCTAGCCTAAAACTAAGCTTTGCAACTAGTAAGCCTACTACTTTTCTGGGATATCTAGACAACCACTGGAATACCTTCTTTAGACTTCTAAGCATCTTGCATCCTCTTGGATTCCTCTAAATCCTTGCATTCTTTGTTGAGATTTTTGTTTTCAAAATTGATAAATCATGCTCTCACCTTGGTCTCAACATGCTCTTGTCTTGATCTCATCATGCTTCTACAACATCCCACACATACACTTTTTAATTCTTCATTTTCCAACATTTTGACATACCAAAAGTTCAACAATCTCCTCCTTTTTGGTGATTTTCAAAACTTAAGAAAATGGGTTAGAACAATGGCATAATAAACATTATAATATAGGAAATTAAAAGCACAAGTATATAAAATGCTAAAAATTAATCCTATGACAACAAGGATGGAAAAGTAAATGGATAACAGTTAATGGTTACACATCCCTCAAGACAAGTTTAATATGGCTAATCAAGGAAAAATCACATCAAAGCTTACCCAATATCAATTCATAATGCAAGTCCATATAATCCATAAAGCACATAAAACATAGAAAAAGATATGATAATCCATATATAATGACAAAACCAAAATATACATATCATGATCTCAAATAACTTAACCCCCAATGAGTCTCAACAAACAACTAATACTACAAGAAGTCTTAATCAAACAATTGATATCATTCATGACAAAAAAAATTCTCCCCTTTTTGGACATCAACCAAAAGGAGGAAATCATGTGAAGGATCTAACCATTGAGTTTTGTATCATCATCATCATCTGAGTCTAACATTGCACATGTGGGCATGTCAATCTCTTCCTCATCTTCATTGCTACTAGTGCTAGATTGAGAGATCTACTACTCATCATCATCTTCTGAAGAAGATAATACAATTGGATCTTGTTTAGGTCGAAGCTTCACCTAAAATTGACATGATGAAGGGGTGTGACATGGACCTTTCCTGAAAGATGATGGAGTACTTTTACGCTTATAAGTCTTGGAAGCAATTTGCTCTCATTGATTTGCTACACCAAAAACACTCTCCATCACCTATTGGTCAAAAGATCAAAGTGCCTCCTCATTATTCAAGCATTTGAAGAGTCTTTTAGAAGATTCCTCCTATGCAAATTCACTTTGTTCTAGCTACTCAATGTGAGAAATAGGCTCCCACTGGGCATGTGTTCATGCTGCTATAAGATCCTTTGAATCTAATTTATTCCCTAAATCATATGCATGTGATGGTCCTATTGTTGTAGAATGTTTAGCTGGTGCTTGCATCTTCATCACTACTTGTCTAATGAGGAGTTACAATCTCCTCAAACTACTAACCATTCAGAGAAGGGGAAAAACCAACTCTATCCATTCTCTTATGAAGATAAGAGAGATTTCTTTCCATCTTCCTCATAGTTTTTGCAATGGTTCATAAGAAGTTCTTTAATAAAGATCCTACCCATGCACCAATCAACTTCAACCTTCTTAGTTGAAGTAAGGCCTAAGATGGAGAAGATGCTTTCTTTTTAGATGTCTAGGATGTATAAGAAGCTTCTGATTTAACATGAGTACTCCTCTTCTTAGAGTACTCAATAAGACTCCTTTTTCCTTTAAGAAGGAACACATCTAGAATTAAAACACATGCCTAATGGACAAGTAGACTAATAAACTGATGATATCCTTAAATGCATTCACAAATAAACATATCAGGCATATCCCTATAAATGATATGATCCAAATCTAAAGGTTTCCCATTTAGTAAACAAAATAGTACCAATTCCTAAGATGGTATCAAATGATTATAATTTTTCCCTTTCATAATGATATTGTACATAACAATAAGGGATAGAGTGGAGGCATCTTATGACATCTATTACCTATACACTTTTCCACTCCTTAAAGAAACTCAGCTATCAAAAATGGCATCATAAAACTCATCATGCATTACTGGAATAATGTCATTTGTAAAAATGTATCACATAAAATGGATCATAACTTGGTGCACATCTACACTAGAAACCCCAAGCAATGTATTTACGACTTGAGAAAAAATTTCAATAACAATACCCCTAATCATAATAGTAAATGCCCCAATATCAACATTGGTAATAATAATATTAATATAAAATTCTCTAACCAAAATCTCTAGGATGTAAAAAATTCATGGAAATAATGGATGTTCATCCAATCACTTTAAAGTAAGACATCAGCACTTGTTGAAGGTGTTGCTAAAAGCTAAGACTCTGTTCACTAATAATGGATATAAAGTATTTTACCTCAAACCTATGTTGTGCATCTATAGAGCTCTTAGTAAATATTGGAAACATAAAGAGTATGTTTCTAAATTAGGGTAAGCCCAATTCATTTCTTACCCTAAATGGAAGTTTTTTTAGGATTGGTTGTAAGAATAAAGCCCTTAAAAGACATTTCTAATACTATCAAGCCTTTTCCTTAGACTTTCTCTTCTATGTTGATAATCTAATATACTTTAAATTTTTTAATTATTATTCATTTTTTAGGTCTAACACCCCCCAAAAAATGATGTAAATGTTGTTAAAGCTAGGACCATCCTTTCACCTACCAATTAATTTTCCTCTTGATTTTTCAAAACATTAATTATAAGGTTCTATACTTAAATAAAAATCTATAAAATTGGAAATATTTTCTTTTCCATTTTATTTTTGGTGTTTCTGCTTACTATTAAACATATGATGAACTTTGATTTTTTTTTTCTTTTTTTCTTTTTTATTTTTATTAATATTATTTTTGAGGTCTTACAATCCCTCTCTAATTTATTCAATCATAACTCTAAAAAATAAGAAAATATCAAATCATTGAAAGAGAAGCACAATAGTACCGTACCTATCTACAACAACAAGGAAAAAATTCTAAACTATGGGAACTAGGGAAGAATCAAGTTTATGAGTCATTCTATAAAGTCATGGAAAACATTTATAGAACAATGTTTAAGAAAAAAAATTGGTTGTTTTGTGAATCAATTTGCTTTTATGCTTATAATATCAACTATGAAAGTTGTCTTCTTACTAAGATAGTTGAAGAAATATAGATGTAAGAAGAGGAATTTGCATATGATTTTCATGGGCTCTAAAGAAAGCATACCATAGAGTTCTTCGAGAGATTATTTAGTAGACCTTCAAGAAGAAAGATATCCTATTAGGTACATAAAAGTTATCCAAGTTATGTATAATGCAACAACTACCTTTGGGGTGTCAAGAGAAGGGAGGTTGAGCCACTATGTTTTGGACTCCAAAAATATTATTAATAATAAGAAAAAAATTAGAGTACATCATATGTTTAGCAAAGAAGAAAAACATGGAAAGTAAAAAGGTTTCCAATTTTAGGGATGTCTATTCAAGTATATAAACTTAAAATTGAGTTAAAACTTTGAAAAATCAAGAGAGGAAAATGCATTATTACTAGGTAATGAGAGACAAGTGTCCCCTACATTCAACCATATGAATCACAAGCATGTTCACATGATTTGATCGAATTCCATAGAACCCTAAGCAGCTAGTATCTTGGATAATTGAGCATGATGTGACTGGTCATTGTCTTCAAAATCATTATTTGTATTAGCTAAATTGGTATGGTAAAGTGCGATTGATGCATAAGATGTTGATATTTTTATTATTTTTATTTTTATTTTTTAATATTAAAATATTAAAGCAATAAGGTGATAAAAAGATTAATTTCTACCTACCTATGGAATTAAGAGTAATTCAAGCTATCCAAAGTGTAGAGCATCCATTCTCACTTTTTGTACCCATCCTAAACCTATATTAATGTTGCTAGGTTACCAAGTGTTTACTATTAGGCATACTAAGTATCCACTACTTGGAATACCAAGCCTTAATATAACATGTTCAAAGTGATTGTACTCACATTGTTACAAAATAAAATATTAATTTCCTAACTGAATGAAAGTAAAATGTAATTAAATAATGTGCTTGGAGAATAAAATAAAATAAACTATATGCTAATCCAAGAGTTGCAATGGAACAAATTAGTCTCAATTTCATTGTCATCATTTAGAAGTGTCTAGGTACAACATGCACTAAAATAAAACTTCATACAATGAACTCAACCCATGCTACATGCACTAAAATAAAACTTCATATAATGAACTTAATCCATGCTACATGCACTGAAAGAAAATTTTGACTAAGTCTTAGGAAAGCAAACTACAAAAGCTTCACTACATAAATGACCAAGGTGTTATAAATGCAGATGGTGCATGCATTTAGGTTTTCGATGAATCAACGTTAATACATATGCACCAATGCATCAAAGGATACATTAATCAACATGAGTCAACAGGGATGCATTAATGTAGCTAACCTATAATTGCTTCATCATACACCTAATATTGACGAAAAACTCATCTTTAAATGAACAAAAATGAGACCAAGTTATTTACAAAATTTTGGAAAATATGCAACTAACAAAAGACTAACTACTAACTATAATAATAGCCAAAATTTGAGTGTCATGTTACAAAGTATTTGAGTGATTACAAAAGGTTGTACATCATACAAAAATTTTGACAATTGATAAAAATTGGTAATCATTGGCAAAATGGAATGGATTGGGATAAGGTCTTCACATTGTGCATAAAGGTGAAGGCTTTTATGACTTCAATGGTCCTTCATCATGTCCTAGTCCTACTAGTAATCTAGGCTACCCTCCTGCTACTACTGCTACTTGCAACAATTTGAAGATGTCCAAGAGTACCTTCATTTTTCCTCCTTATTTCACTAGTCGTTAATGGTCCAACTGGCTTCTCCTATACTAGATAGTGTTGGCACATCCCACATGTAGGACATTACAAGGAAAATTTCCTTCATATTAATAAACCAAGTTGCAAATTCTTTACATTTAATGTCAAATGTACAAAAAATGTTTTGTAGTTTTGAGTAGCTATTCATTCTTTTGACCAAGTTCTTAGCAATTGATCTCTAATCTTCAAATTTTCTCTTGAGAACCTCAAGCTCAACATTAGCTACTTCTAATTTTTGCTTGGTTTCCTTATAAACCTTGAACTCCAAATCATAGAGGATATACGAGCTAGCCACTTGCTTCTCTAACTCTAACTTGGACCTCTTTATTATCAACATTGCCAAATTTGCATATCAAAGGTTAGCTAACTTATATATTCGATGATCTCTTAAATTTACAACTCCTTTACATGGATTTTAGCTTGGTTATAGGCATTGAGTCCTTCAAAAATGGGTTTTCATATATCACCTCTTTATTGAAGTTTTTGGAGGATTTCATTCATCTTCATCTTTATTAGTTTAATCTCCTTTTCATTGATCTCCTTGAACATCTTAACCTACTCCCTATAATTATTTTTCACTTTTCTATGCTTGATGGTCTCATTCTTCTAGGTGGTGATTTTGATTATGGTCTTCTAGCAAAGGACATGAACCTCATACATTAAGAGATTCAAATTTTCAATAACCAACCTCCTCATATCCTGGTTCACTTTGGCAACATATTCCTCCTACTGACAAATGTACTATACCAATTATTCTTTTTGCTTCTCAGAATTCCATAAGTGGTGGTTCTCCTAGGTCAAGATGAGATTCTCCTTACATGTCTCTTAAAGATCACAGTTGATCAAATTCATCATTGCTTTAGATAATAACACATTAACAACCATTATTTCTTTTACATTTTTGGTATCCTAAACTCTCTGTTGAAGTTGTTAGAAAGCTTCATCTCTAGTAAGCTTAGGCCTAAGAATGGATGAATCAAATAACCAAGCTTAAAATTCTACAACCTTCTCTACCAACCATTGATTGCTAGTCCTGGTCTCCTCGAGTTGTACATTAGTAACAAGAAGCTTATCCCTTATCTCTAGTAGCTGCAAATATGTAGCTAAAATTTCTTCAAAAAGATCAAAGATCTCTAGAATTGGTTGTATATCTCCTACTAGTTGGTCTACCACTTCTTTGTGTTTTGCTATGTTCACAAGAAAAATGACAAGAGTTTGGCTAAGGTCTAGATCTAGATGCAGAAATAAGGGAGAGCCGCCTCTTATTTATAGAACTGGTGACAGGATGCAATATCTCGTACACAATATCACAGGGAAGGATGCGATATCGTGTCCCATCATACCCCCGTGGCTAAATAAAAACTCATCCTTGAGTTCCTTACAAAATATTGGGAAGGTATGGGATTATTGACTTGAATGGAACTAATGGTGAGTGGGATGACATGTGAATGGATCATCATTATTTGGCAGCTGAGAGAGAAGAGAGAAGAAAAAAAGAGTCTGCTACTGCCAATGCCAAGATTGTGCCTTTCTTTGTCCATCCGTAAACACGCCATCAATCTTGTTCCTTGCATAATTGCTTTAGCACCGATCCATTCTAGTGTTCCCTCCAGATCCAATCCATTATTGTATGATTGCCATTTGCACACACAACACAACCTTATATTAGCAAGGGTAAATGAATCACAATGCAGTTGATACCTTGCTTCGGTGAAAGATCCATTGGCTAAGTTGTGGTATGGATGATTGCGGAGATATAATATTGGTGACTACCGAAGGTGTAGGGGTTAGGAGAAAATCAAAACAATTGGGTTAGGACCCCCATGACTAAGAGCAAACCTCTTATAGTGATAGAATGGAGAAAGAAAAGGAATAAGAAAGATGGATAAAAAGAGACAACTGTAATGTCGATAAAATGGATGTCAATATGGAAATGAATAGAATAAGGTTGATTGCAAAAATTTTTAAGGGAAAGAAATTAACTGATGCACCAAATAGGAATGACAATGGGTCCTCCCCAAAGTAGGCTCATGCCCTTAATGCCCTAACATTCCCACATTTAAAGAGTTTGTAGGCTCTGGAAATGTCATTTGGAAACAAAAGTTAGATTCTTAACCACAAGAATTTACCAAAAAGAAAACAATGCGTCAACCAAAATATACACTAATGATACAACCGGCAATGAGGTGAACAATGGAGAAAGAATGATGGAAAGAAGAGGATGGAATGGAATCTCAAGAACAAGGTGGTGTACAGCCCCTTGTGTATTTAATGATTAATGTGACTTAGTAGATAACAAACCACATCCAGTGACTTTGCATTAATACATTCGGCCAATCCATCCACTTGAAGTAGTAAGAATGCATTGCTCAAAGAGCCACCACCATTCCAACGAAACAAGGGAGGAGAAACTAGGAAGCAAGGAAGGGCCTTAGTTAGAGAGAACATGTTTTTAGTTCCATAACCAGTGCTTGTAGCCCAGATGATTATTTCTTCTAAGGGGTGTGCTTTGAATTCTCACTATTTTTTTCTTTGTCCTTTTTTGCTTTTTTCATGAGAACCACACCATGCAAAGACTTATTATTTTTATTTTTATTTACTCAGCTTCCCAATAATTGGAGGTAACATCAGAACGATAAGAAAAACTCAAGAAGAAAACATCCAAGCACCCAAGAGAATGGCCAACACAAATGCATCAAGTTCCCTTGAAGCCATGCCCTTTTCAATCCTTGAGGCCTTCCTTAGTTTGACAAATGCCCAGTCACCGATTCATTTTTAGTTCTTATTATTTTGAAGAAAGGGACTGTACAGTTCCAAGCCAAGAGAGACCATAGAGATTACGGATGCACGGATGATGTGGACTCATTGCCTGTTATATCAAAAGAACCATACCTTAGTATCAACATCATCACTTAAAGGTAAAAACCAAACATTAGCAACCAATGAAATACAGTTCATACCATCATTAAGAGCACTTATTGGGTGACAAACTTAACAAAATGGGTAAGACACACACACATAAATAAATGAAAAAGTATGAATGAAGCTGTAAAACAAAAACAAGAAAAGTTAAAGAAATTTGTAAAACAAAAACTTAAAAAGAAACTGAGAGCCTCAATTGATTAGCACAAGTGGCCATCTCCCCCATGACTGAATTGAAAGGGAGAGATCTAAAATAATGAGCGCTTATTTAAATTTTTTAGAAGTGCCCAACTTCTCGTAATTACTATTTTTAGATTAAGGGTTGGAAGTTGGCGACGCTCATACTCTAATGTATCTATGCTTTCGTTGTGGTTGCAAGTTGTTCCCCCAGTTAGTTCCATGCATATTAGTGGGTTGCTCTCTTGATTGGCTATCAACCACTGGGTGTTCTCTTGTTGTGTGGTTGCTACATACAGGCACCTTTATATCTGAATTTCCTAGGCACACCAGTTGCATACAGGAAATGCTGAGCACTCTTGTATGTCATCACCCTCTGTATCACTATATGTGATGCATGAAACTTTCTTCTTCTCAATCTTTCCATAAGAGTTTTTCTTAGATATTTCTAGGGAAAGATCGTGGATTCCTAGGCATGCATTTATGGTACTTAGCCATACCCTCCCCATTATAATTGGAAAGTAGCCTTTTTTATTGTTAACTTCTATCACTAGGAAATCAGCTGGGTATGACCAACCACACACAATGGTAACAATGTCCTCCACAAGTCCCAAGGGGATAGTGATGGAATTTAATTGAATATTTCTCTTCTTGAGTGGAGGCAGGTTCCAGGCTTTATATATTTCTTGCGATATTAAGTTAACTCCAAAACCTAATTCAAGAAGAGCCTTACATGGTTCATTCCTAGCGACTTGGAGATAGATTAAGGGATTTTTGGGGTTAGAGAGTTTCCTGGGAAGGTGGTCCACCTTTATCCATTTTGTGATAGTATGTGTTAACATAACCATGTGCATTGAGCTCTGTTGTTGGTTTGAAGGGAGCTCCGAAGCCTTACTTGATGGAGGAGTCATTATGGACTCAAGCGCTTGTAGTTATGAGAGCTTGTTTGGACTGTTGGTTCTAAAGAAAGCTCTTCTCTTTGTATGGTTGTTAGAACTAGTAGTGGGTTGAAGGATTACAACTCTCGTAGCATTACGTTGCTACAGTTGAGTGGTAATTTTCCCTTGCATCATTGGAGCGGGTGGTAGTGGAACTATTAGCGTAAGAGATGCGGATGGATTTAGAGGATGGTATGCATGTGGGGTGTCTCTTCCAGGAGAGGGAGTCCTAAAATACTCCTAAAATTGGTAGTGATGTTGTGGGTTACGTGACCCATACAGTCACTTGGAGAAACCAGCTGCTGCACATAATAGGCATACGGGTCTAGTTGTCGATAAGGGTATTGTTGTCTTGGCGGTGGCATCCCCCATGACCATGGGTATTGCCACTGCTGGTGTTGCTCGATAGGTTGTGGTGGACTCCCACTTGGATAATATGGTAAGGATTGATGGAACTACCTTGGGTTACCTTGGGGATAAGGTAACCTTTGAGGTGCTTGTTGTTTATTAAGTCTTGGGTTGAGTGCATACACCCTAGACTCTTACAGATGTGAGATTATTGGGCAACATCCCTTACGATAATCATACTACCATATTTCACATCCACCATCGTCATCCGAATTAGAGTCCACAACCTCATCGACGCTAGTCATTTTTCCCTTACCCTTGTTATGTGCATGGTCTGAATCTCTCCTCTTTTTCTTATCATGGTCACTAGTTCAGACTCCTATACGATTTTTAAAATGGTTTCAAATCTACTATCTAAGGAGTCCCACATTTGATCTACCTTAGCCAACACTTTAGTTGCTAACTTTTGAAGTGGTAAGGTTTTTCTGTTCACCAACTCCTCGAGTGGTGACTCATCCTCTTTCTCACAGAATCTTACTCCCCTCTTTCGGAGAGAAGGATCACAATTATACTCTTCCGCACTTTCTCTTTTACGTAGCTCTCCTTCTTCCTTAGCTATGTGCTCCAACAATCTATGAACTTCATGGGACCTAAGCTCAGATAATCTCCCTTAGGCATATGTTCCAAGGGTTCTCCTGGTTTCATCTCTTAGCCCATCTATGAGGTGGCGGAGTTGATCCCGTTGTGCGTAACCATGGCTTGGGCAAAAAATGTAGCAGTGTATAATATCAACCCATGGCAGCATCCAAGGGTTCATGATTACCCTGCTTCCATACTTGGATCAATTTCAGCAAGTTGGACACCTTGGAGTACATTTGGTACTTATCGTTAAATAGTTCTAGCATCGTACTCCACCGTCTAATGGATTTCGGTTCTAAGGACCGGTACCAACTTTCCGCTTCTTTTATGAGTTTCCTTGGGAATAAATTTAATTTTTGCCACTCATTTTTGATATTTTGCAAGGCACAGGCATCATGAAATACCTATAAGTGATTTTTCGAATCAACATTGTATCCCCCCTCAAATCGGGAGATATTATTCATGTCTAGTCTCTTGATCCAGCTATCTTTCTGGTGCCTTGTAGGTATCCTCACAACCTCCGTAATATTTAACATACTTCAGGTGGAAAGTAGGGGTTCATCATTGTCATTTCTTTCATGGCATCTGTGATGCCTACGCGGTTCCCTACTTTCCCTTCTACCATGCCTTGATTTCCTAGAATGCCCTCGTCCTCGCTCTTGACTCTCTCGTCGAGGGTTCTCATTATGCCTACCCTTATCCTCATGGTTGGGCTCTTTGTGACTGTGTCTAGATGTGGAAGGAGAGGGTGAATGATGTGATGAAGGTGAAGAAGAAGGGGGACCATCACCATGACGATGTTTCTTACCTTCTCTTCGGTGGCTATGGCCCCGATCATGATGACGATCAAATTGCCCATCCTTATCATTTGTTTATGTTCCCTCATTGGACACTTGGTGTTCATGGGGATCAGAACCAGGGTTATGAATCATGGAGTGTAGGTTCTGATACCCCACCTCCTCACCATTGTTAGAAGGGGGAACATCATTTGATGGAGAACCTATTATAACTAGTCCACCATCTCCAATTTCGCTTAGGACATGTGGAACCCTTTTACCCTTCAACGATGTGTGGTAGCTATCCTACCACAAGTCCCTTAAATGTTGCATCATTTTGGGATGGTAATCCCTTGTTTCATAATCACATGCAATGTATTTAGCGTATAGTTGCATCATGTCTATCTGTGCAAGAGCACGAAGGAGCATGTTAGGGACTGCATGATCTGGGAGTAACACTATGTTAGCTTGCAAGTCTTACCAACACAGTTGTTCATCCTAATGGAGGATAAAGGTAAAATTGGTTATATACTCATCATGATGAGTATACACTACCCAATACTCTTGAGGAACTAGTTGTTCTTGGCTATGTATGTTGTGCCACCGACTGTCTCTTGTGTGATCCCTAGGTGGTGAAGTGCTTTTATGAGAAGAAGAAGACATTATTATCTTGTTGGTATGCTATTGACTGTTGTTTAAATTTTCTTTTGATTATCCCTAATGGTTCGTTTAAGCTTCCCAATGATGTGGATGATTTCCTATGTTCTACTTAGCGCACAAACAACTTAGTCCCTGGCAACAGCGCCAATGATGAGTGGTGAGGCACCCCTACACTCAACCATACGAATATGAGCGTTACACGCGCAATCTGGTTGAACTCTGTAGACTAAGTGCCTACATGCCTTATGGAACACCTAAGGTTAATCAATCATTGTCCTCCCAAGCTTACTTGCATTTGTCATGGTTGTATGGTTAAGTAAGCTTGAGGCATGTGATTTTTATATCTTTTATGTTTTTATCACCTATGCTAAGAGAGGAAAGGGTGAAGAGACTAAGTAAATAACTTTAACTAACTAAGCCTTAATTACCCTATCATCACTATCCATTCCCACTTGCCATTTCACACCCTGAACCAATGCAACACTGCTGGGATTACCAAACGCTATTCGTTACTGGGATTACCAAGCATAACACATGTGCTCAAAGCAGTCATACTGAATGCACTTAACTATGACATTTGAGGGTTGAGAGAGATTAAGTCCTTAATAAAGCATTTAAACAATTAACAATAATTAAAGTCCTATTTAGCTTAGCCCATATACTGCAAGGTTTATCCAAAAGTTTGTCTTTATTTTTGTACACAATTGTGTGCTCAAGTACAGAATTGCTCGAATAAAGATTCGTTCACTTTGGGACTCCTACTACGAGCACATGGAAATTATTCTAACTCTGGAATGGAAAAATGGCAAGAGTTTGGCTAAGTTCTAGATCTAGATGGAGAAATAAGGGAGAGTTGGCTCTTATTTATAGAACTAGTGGTAGGCTGTGATATCGCATACGCGATATCGTGGCCCATGCGATATCACATCCCATCACTCCTACTAACAAATGTACTATACCAATTATTCTTTTTGCTTCTCAGAATTCCATAGGTGGTGGTTCTCCTAGGTCAAGATGAGATTCTCCTTACATGTCTCTTAAAGATCAAAACTGATTAAATTCATCATTACTTTAGATAATAACACATTAACAACCATTATTTCTTTTGCATTTTTGGTATCCTAAACTCTCTGTTGAAGTTTTTAGAAAGCTTCATCTCTAGTAAGCTTAGGCCTAAGAATGGATGAATCAAATAAGCAAGCTTTAAGTTCTACAACCTTCTCTACCAATCATTGATTTCTAGTGGTGGTCTCCTCAAGTTGTACATTAGTAACAAGAAGCTTATCCCTTTTCTCTAGTAGCTGAAAATATGTAGCTAAAATTTCTTCCAAAAGATCAAAGATCTCTAGAATTGGTTGTATATCTCCTACTAGTTGGTCTAGCACTTCTTTGTATTTTTCTATGTTCATTTCTTTACTTCTAGCTCCTACAGATATTTAAATATTTACCATTTTAGTAACATTAAAAATGGAAGCTATATGAGCACTTAAGGCTTCTCCAATCTAATTTGCAACCACTTCTGCTATGGTTTCCTGGCCCTTATATGATATTGCTAGGATTTTTTTGCCTTTCCCTTCTTCCAACATGATAGAGAAGACTATCACATTTCTAGAGATTTTAGGAAATTCTTACCCCAAAAAAGACATAATTACTTCTCTAGTATTAAGATTAGTGCAAATAGGGGCCTTGTCTCCTCATGTAGAGAATATCAAGGCTAGTTTGTTCATTAGCCAATTGATGGTCCTAGCAACCTTTTTGTGATGGCTCATGTTTAAATAGTACACCAAGGTTTCATCACCACTTCTAAATAATTGTTATTAAAATTATTATTTTTAACTTTTCTTAGACATTTAGAAGCTGCTACCATTTTGGAAGTCATCTCCAGTGCTACAAGTGATGATGGAGGTGGCACTTCTTCCTCCTAAAGCTTAACAAGAGCCTATTTTTCATGATCTCTTGTCATGATGTAGTAGGAGCCCTATGGAAGATATTATTTACATAACAAGCTATTCCTTCACTTTGGTATAGTTTTATAATTAAACATGAAAAGGGAAGTATCTTCCTACCATTCTCATTCTTCTTAAACTACTTCTTGATTTCCAATAAGATAAGCAGGGAAGGTTGAGTTGGAACTTCCCACTTAGAGTCGCACATGCCCTTGCAAAGAAGGCTATCACCTTCCTTGATCTTATCATGGAATTACGATGATAGGTTGTGATCTTAAAATAAGCTTGCTTTACTTTTATAAGGACATTGTAATCCTTGTGGTCCACTCCACAAGACCACCACATCTAATCCTTCTTTGCTTTAGGATTCACTTGGATGGATATCTCCACCAAATTTACCCTAATGATAGGCATTCTAAGGGCTTTTGCTATGGCCTTAGTTAAATAGGAGATGGTGATGTCTTTCATCTTCACTAGTAGTTATTCTAGAAGAGTTATGTCTTCCCTTGTTACCATTCCCCACTAGTATAAATGGTAGGTCATAACAAAGATTCTTGCAACTACGTCTTGATCTCTTCTAGTGCTAGATCAAGGAAAAGCCCAATGTTTAGTTCTTGAAAAATTACACTTTTAACCTCATTCCTTAGGACCTTCTTCAAGTAGACCTCTATAAGAATGACCTCTAAATTAGGCCTAGGTCTTAGGACCTCATCCTAGCTAGAATGTTTAATCTCTATAGTGGAAATCTATTAAATATATTCCATCTTAGGCTCTTCTCACAAGGATTCGATAGCATGTGTCATCTCAACCGCTTGTTCTTCTAGTTATTATGATTATTGTGGTTATTTTTGTTGTCCTTTTTCTCCTTGAGGTTGTTTTTTAACTTAGCTATGATGACCCTCCTACTTACAGTTCCTACTTTGGTACCATCTGTAATCACACAAATAACCCTAGATTAGTTATTTTGATTTAATCTCTTTATTCTAGATACCCTTTGATTATTTCTTAGGATAAGTTTGGTGGAATATTCAACTATTAAGCTTTTCTAGTAATTGTGGGTGCATAAGAATATTTTATTATTATTTTATTTTCACTTCAAAAAGGTAGTTGGTTGTTGGTATTAATTCTTTTGATCAATCTTTTAAGATTATGTTAATACCTGATCTGTGGGATATTAGAAACATCATCATCAGATCCTAACATTGATGTTCCCACAATGTAAAGCATATCTCTAGAAGCTCAAAGATTGAAAAGCAAGTTGAATAAAGTCTGTGGTGAGGAATTTATGGCTTCAAGAAGGCTTCGAACTCTAAAAATTTGCAAAACTCCTTTTGTGTTTGATACAAAATTTTTAAAATAAGCTAAGTGTCACGCATATGTATAATATTTTTATACTATGTCAACATATTCAACCATATCAATGAGGATGTGTCAACCCAACCATTTGCAATAATTTTTCAAGTTGGAAAGTAAGGAATTTTTGGAAACTTTGAGTATAAAACAAGAGCTAAATGAAATCTAAAAAGTTGTGAAAAAAAAGGTAACAACAACTCATTAGATTCTAGGTCATAAACTAAAATGAATTAAGCATATGGAATGATTAAATAGGAGATGCTTCCTAAAAATAAATTACGCATAATATTGGATGATGTAGGTTTCGAAGATCATAAGTAATCAAGTTGAGGCTCATGGTCATGGGATTTAAATTGAAGGAACCAAGATCTATGCAAGTGAGTCCTTCCCAAAGCAAGCTAATGATTAAAAATATCCTTGCATAACCACATCACAAGAAGCCCATAAGCACCTTGGATATTTAATGGTGATCTAGGTTAAACATCATATTCTTATAAGTAATTATATTTAGATCATGTAGTCTACAAACTAAAAATGATCAGATGATAATGACACAAGACAATAAGGTAAGAGAATAGAGGATGAGAATGGTTTGATAGAGAAATCGAGAGATAAGAACTTGGATCATAACTTTAGGAGAATCTTGTGGAATGCATAATTAAGATGATTCAAATACTAGTCTATTCAAGGTTCAGACCAAGTCCATGTCATTAGTAGTAACCTTGCATTAATGTGCTCCTTCTTTCCTATCACCATGAGACTATAATAACCATAAAGAATTACTTTTACTCTAGAATAAGAAGAAATTAGTTAGAGATGTTTAAGAAAGAAATTTGAATCTTAGTTAGAGAGGTGTCTTCAAGCATGGGTAACATGTCTTTCTAGCCCCATAAGTAGTGCTTGTATCCAAATATTTTTAGAGATGTATGTTTTTATTTTCATTTTTTAAAAAAAATTTCAAGAACCATACTCTAAAAAGATGTACTTCCTTTATGGGTTACAGGAGAAGTGATGATACATTTCATGAGGAGTCATAAGACACAAAAATGAAGCCAAGAAGAGAACTCAACAAATCTCCATAAGACCACACCATTTACCATTTCTACTTGGTTTTTTCTTAGTTCATTGGGTAATAAGATCACAAGTTACTTTTAGTTTTAGTATGAAAGAATCATCATGCTGCCGTGATATAGGTCTCACTTTAAGGTAGATAGACTAGGTGGATGCCATGAGTTCACTTCCTTTTTCCATCATAGAATTAATAATTCATTAATAGAAAGCATAATCCAAAAAAAATTGAACTATATAGATAAATGAAAATCTTAATAGCAACATTTAGTAATCATTAAAATTTGCAATAGCAATAGAATAAAATTAGATATTGCAAGAAAAAGATAAAGTAAAAGAAAATGTAAAAGTAAAATATATATTAATAGAAAGAAAATGAAAAACATATGAAAAATTATGTAAAATAAAAAACAATAAAAATTATCATCCTCTTCAAGGTATTAAGGTACATGATCTTCTTCCCCATAACTAAGTTGGAAAGAGAAGATTTTGAAAATGAAGCAAGCTTAACCTTGTATTGAGGTGTTGTAGTTGTGCATAGTTACTTACAAGTCTTTAAAGCATTTTAGTTATTCAATGTTAAATAGCATGTACATTTGAGGGCTTGTTGGATAGTAAATCATCATGGCCTCAAAAGAAAAAGGTAAGTGTATAATGTATGACCTTTTCCAAAGTGTCTAAAACTTAGTTCATTGTGGCACATGCATGGGATTCCAATAAAAAACCTTGTCTCTTGGTTGAAATGTAACTTTCCTTATTCAAACATCATGACAATGTTTTTGATATATCTTATGTACTTCATTCAACATCAAAGCTACCCTTCAATTCTTATTGAGTACATTGAGTGCCATTATTTTTTTCTTTTGCACCAAGTTAATGTTCAAGTCAAGGTTGCATGCAATTATGAGTGTACAAAGTTCAATGTAAATTAGAAGCTTGGATAACTTTTTGTATACTAACTCATCTGGAGAGTAGTCTATAGCTAGTTTCTATATTGAGCAAGAGGCCCATACAACATCATTAAGTTTGGTGTTGTAATCCTTCCTATATCTACTAATGACTCTTGTTAAAATTCTTGTGATTTTTCTATTGGTGACTTTAGCTTGCCTATTAGCTTGAAGATAGTAAGGAGTTGTAGGTTTATGTTCTACACCCAAACGTTGCATCAACTTGCAAAATGTAGTGTTCATGAAATGGGTCCCATTATTAAAAATTAATTTCCTAGGCACATCAAACTTATTTACCGCCTATTATTGAAAGAATTAGGCTTCAGTGAAAAGAGTGCAATTAGTAACAACTACAGCTTTAGTCCATTTACTACAATATTCAACAAAAATAATAATGTAATACTTCGTATTGGACATGGAAGTGATGGATCCCACAAAATAAATTTTTCAAATGTCAAAAGGCTCTAGTGGTTGGATCCATTATTGGGGCCCTTCCATTTTGGTTATCATCCATTCATCTTGTTGACATCATTTTCATGAATGGATGAAATGGTGGGCATCCTTGAAGATCATAGGCCAAAAATATCCTACCATTATGATTTTTATGGATGTTCTTCTTCTTGCATAATGGCCCCTACAAGGACCCTCATGAGCATCCTGGAGGACTCGTAGTTGATTTTCATCAATTACACACCATCATACCAGGCCATCTACATATATTTTATAGAAGTTACCCTCTATGTCAATATAGTGTTTGATCTAGTATAGAAACTATAATTTTCTCCTATGGCCTCATTCCTCAAGAGTCTCTTATGTGAGTAGATAGAAGAGAAATTCATCATACCAGTTTATAATCCTTAGTGCTTAAACTTTGATTGACTAAGCAAAGAAAAGCTCATCTAAGAATTTATCAGATAAAGGCTCTTCATTGATCTTGTTGTCCAATATTAGCCAAACTAAATAATTAGCAACTACATTCTCAGTTATCTTTCTATCCACCACTATCAATTCAAACTCTTATAGGATGAACAACCACCATATAACATGAGGATTCACTGTTGACTTGTTTATGAGGAAGAGAATGGCACTATGATCAATGTGCATAAAAATGGTGTATCCAAGCACATAATGCATAAATTTTTCAAGAATGAGTATGTCTAAAGAATGACCTCATGTCTTTGACTATTTGAGGTTTTCTAGTAATTTCCTAGATAACCGTTATCTTTTTAAGGTTCACATCAATACCTTTTTCTAAAATTTGGTGCCCCAAGATAATGCCCTCCTAGACCATCAAATGGTTCTTATGCCAATTGAGCCACAAATTTATTTCCACACATCATTTTAATATGTGCTCAAAATGGTCCAAATCTTGTTCAAAATCAACATCATATATGGAGAATTCATCCATGAAAACTTCCACACCACTTCTCATTTTCCATTGAAATATGCTAAGAAGGTTGTAGTAGCATTACACATATCAAAAGATATCTTTTTGTATGCAAAATTCCCCAAAGAACTTGTCAACATTGTTTTGGCCTAGTCTTTTGGAGTGATTTGGATCTTATAGTAGCCATTATATTTTTCTAGAAAATTATAGTAGCTATGCCCTGCAATAGTGTCCAACACTTGGTCCACAAATAGTAATGAAAAATGATCTTTGAAAGTAACCATGTCTAGTAATCTAAAGTCTATACAGACTATCCATTGATCCTATTTCTTTAGTATAATAGTAAGTGGGCTTATCACTCACTATCTAGCACTAGATAAATGAATCCAACCTTGAGAAGTTTCTCAACTTTCTTTTTAACAACATGTTTTAGCTTTGGATTCAACCTCCTTTATAGCTACCTCTTAGGTTTAATAACAAAGTTTATATAGATCTAATGCTAGAATATGCATGAATCTATTCCTATTATCTCATCATATGGCTAGGCAAAGGTAGTTGATCCTTTGTTGATTGCTTTCAATAACTTTCCCTTCTATTCTTTGGTGAGTTTGGCACTTATCATTATCGACTTCCCATTCTCTAAGAATAATATTCTAAAGATGTTGCTAAGGATTTCAACACCAAGGGCTCTTGTTTAGAAGTGTTAGGAACTTCCAACTCTACCTAATCTATCTCTAATTATTTTCAATGCTTAGCTTCTAAGAGTTGGTTCCTAATTTACTGCATCTCATCCATCTTATCTATATATACACTTATTAGAATCTCTATTGGTGCCATGCACATTGTAAAATTGTTGTCTACAGTCAACCACTAGGTGTCTTCCTATTTTGTGGCTATTATGTATAAGCACCTTTGACTACTAGTGATTTTAGCATACATCTTTCATGTTGTAATAGATGTGCTCTTGATTATCCATATTTGATGCATCTAGTTGCATTTTATATCATTATACATAATGCATTAAACACTCTTCATCTCTATTTTACCAAACTCATTTTCCATGAAGATTTTCAAGGAAAGATCTCTAATTCCTAGGTTGTCATCACTGGTACTTAGCCAAGCCCTCCTCATAATAATTGGTAAGTTCCCCTTATAATTGTTCACATGGATCACTGGGAAATCTACTGGATATGATCACCCACTAAAAGTGATCACAATATCCTCTACTAATCCTAATGGAACAGTAATGGATTGGTCTGCATGCTCTAACTTGATATTGTACTTTACTTAGTGGAGGCAGATTTCATGTTTTGTACATCTCTTAGGAGATTAAATTCACATCAAAACCTGAGTCTAACAAAGGCTTACATGGATCATTTATTATAATTTGAAAATAGATCAGAGAGCTTCTAGGATTAGTTCTCTCCCTGAAAAGGTATGCTACTTTTATCTAGTCTGTAAATAAATGAGTTAACATGATAGTTTAAACATTTAGGAATCTTTGGTTTGAAGGTAGCTCAACAAGCATTCCTTGGATAATTTAAGAGGAGTCTACAACCACAAATGCTTACAATAATTTAGGTGAATTCTTAGGCCTAAAGAATGGCCTTTTCCAAGGTTTAAGCTCAAAACCACTTGAGTTATCGTCCATTTGCAAGTTTAGTGCTCTTGTGACATTGCGTTATTGGGGCTATGGAGGTATTTTTCCTTGCATAGGTGGTGAAAGTAGTAAGAGAATGGATGTATGAGGTGCAAGGTTCTATTGAGGATAATGAGAAATGTATGTGAAATTAGATTTAACACATGGAGTGCCAAGTTGGTGATATTCAAGAAGATAATAATAATGGAAAGAAGTGTAGGCTATTGAGCCACTTTATCACACAAGTTGTTGAACATAATAGCCATATGAATATATTTGATGGTAAGGGTACTATTGCCTTGGTGGTGGAATCCCTCACAACTATGGGTTTTTCCATTGGTGATAGTAATCCTAAGGTTGAGATGACATTCCACTTGGATAGTACTATTGTCAATAATTACCTTAAGGATAAGACAACCTCCTGGATGGTTGTATTTTAGCAAGCTTTTGATTTAAAGCATAGATTCCAAATTCTTGTAAGTATGAAAAAATTGGGCAACATCCCTTGGAATGGTCATATTAGCAAATGTCACATCCCTCATTATCTATGTCTGATCTACAACCTCTTATATTGTTGTAGCCTTACCATTTTCATAATCACAATTCTTCACTGCATCCTTCTTCCTTTTCTTATCCTTGTTCTTACTTCCCTACTTTATTTTCTCCTATATAATTTTAAGTGTTATTTGGAAGTTCTCATCTAGAGAATACCACATCTTTTCCACCGTGACTAATATTTTAGTGATAAATTTTGGATCAACAAGGTCTTTCTTTATACAATCTACTCCAATGGTGCTTTCTCCTATAGGTCATAGAAATATACTCCTTTTTTGTAGATGGAGTGATCTTTATTGTACTTCTTTGTACTTTTTCTTTTTTTTAATTCTCATTCTTTTTGTACTACCTAGTCAATAAGCCTTTATATCCTATGAATCCTTATTTCTAATAGTCTTCCTTGGGCATAGACCCCAAGAGTCTCTATATTCATCTTTCTAAGTTAATCTATGATATGGCAAAGCTACTCCCTTTGAGAGAAAACCCAAGGCCACATCAAGGGATTCATGATTACCTTATTTTCACCCTTGGATCTGCTTCCTCAAGTTGGACACCCTAGAGTATGTCTAATACTTCTCATTGAACAACTCTACCATCATACCCCATTTGTGAAAAGATTCTTTTTCCAAGAATTGGTACCAACTTTTAACTTTCTTTATGAGTATCCTGGGGAATAACATAAGCTTTTTCAATCATTTTCTATGTTCTACAAGGCATATGCATCATGGAAGGCTTGCAGATAATGTTGCAAATCAACATTATAATGTCCCTCAAATTTAGGAATATTGTTCATGTCAAGCTGTTTGGTCCAACTATCCATTTGATGCTTGATGGAAATGTGAATTTTTTTATGGATGTTTATCATACTCCTTGTAGAAAATAATGGTTTATCATAGATATCTCATTCATTTTAGGCCCTATCATGGGCATGTCTCCTACAATGTGGCCTACTACACCTTCTTTCTTGATGATGCTCCTCTTCTTCTTATGTTTATCTATGTATCCTTCTCCCATCTCTACGATGAGGTCTTCTATCATCTCCACTTTTCCTTAGATCATTTCCCTTTCATTTTTTATCACATTTCCTCTTGTTAGAGCTAGACAATGAAGAGGATGGTAAAGATGAAGATCTAGGAGAGTTATGTCAACTTGCTCTCCTTCTTTGGTTCCTTGGTTATTCTCTTGTTTGATGATTGGGAGAGCTTAGCCTTGAGATACCCCTGGTTCTAGATCCAACTCTCCTCTTATCTTAGTTACTTGCCAAGGTTGAATGTAGCCACTAATAAATCATGTTATATTTACCAAATGAAGGAGGACCTTAGCATTGAGATCACCCTGATGGATATTCAATGTCCTCCTTTTTTAATTGTGATGTTTGTGTCATCTAAAGGCTCTTGTCCTTGGAGGCTTCATGATAGACCTCCATGAATTTTTATTTTTGAAGTTGGACCTATGTAGGTTGATAATCTCTAAAGAGTTGATCTATCATTGTGTACTCTAGGGCTATTGCTTTAAGCTATAGCTTTGTCAATGCTACCATGAACATTAATGAAATGGCATAATCAGGTGACAACATAATGTTATCCTCTAGGTATCTCCACCATAGTTACTCATCTTAGTGAAGGATAAAAATGAACTCAACATAGTATGGATTTGAATGAGTGTAGACAACCTTAAGTTATTGGGGTGCTTCATCAACATTTCTCCTTGTTCTATCATGTTGCATTGTAGAATCATCAATAGGTGGGGAATTAGCCCTATGAAAAAAAACATCTTTTAGTTTATTCCTGTAGTATGCCATGAATAAAATATTGTTATTTTTCTAATGGCAATTTGTTATGTTCCTACAACGATCTTTTTATGATGTAATTATCTAGAACACTTAGCACATACCAACATGTTCCCCGGCAATGGTGCCAATGATAAATGGCAAGTATCCCCTACACCCGACCATATGAATCACAAGCATGTACACCTGATTTAGTTGAATTTTGTGGAACCTTGTGTAGCTAGTATCCTAGATAATTATTGTGATGTGGCTAAGCATTGTCTTTCCAATCAGCACTTATGTTAGGTTAATGAGTATGGTTAAGTATGATTAAGGTATAAGATGTTATTATTTTTATTTTTCTTTTTTATTATTTAAATATTTAAGTAATAAAGTGATGAAAATATTAATTTTTAACTAACTATGGAATCAAAAGTAATTCAAGCTATCCTAAATGAAGAGCATTTATTCCCACTTTCTATACCCATCCTGAACCTATATTAATGCTACTAGGTTACCAAGTGTTTACTACAAACATTAATATATAATGTTCGAAGTGGTTGTACTCACACTACTATGGAATGAAATATTAATTTCTAAAGTGCAAGAAAGTAAAATGCAATTAAAGTAAAGTTCTTGGAGAATAAAATAAAATAAAATAAGTGTCAATCCAAGTGTTGCAATGGAAGGAATTAATCTAGATTTTATTGTCATTATGCAAAAGTGTCCAAGTACAACATGCATTCAAATAAAACTCTAGACAATCAACTCAATCCACACTACAAGCACTCAAAGGAAATTTTGGCTAAGTCATAAGAAATAAAACTACAAGAGCTTTGCTACATAAATGACCAAGGGTTTCATAAATGTGGATGATGTACGTGTTTCTATAGGCTTTGGGTGAATCAACATCAATACATATGCACCAACGCATCAAAGGATACATTGACAAGACTACGTCGATGAAGTTGATTGTCAATTGCTTCATCACTAGGAAGAATGATCTCAATTCTAACAACAACATTTACGAAATGATGGATACTAAAGCATAAATTACTTGTTATTCCTTTCCTTCAAATATTTCAACATCAATGCTTGAGCTTAAAATACCAAATCATTCAAGCTAGCAATAGAAAGCTTTGGCGAAATACCAACTTTTATAAAAGAAAAAGATCTACTAGAAAATAACAGGCATAAATTGTCTAACAAATTTTCCATCATAATTAACCTTATGTTGAGATTCTTTACCATTAATGTTAGGCTACTTTTTAATATAAGGTTTAATTTCTAAGTTAATAGTATTCTTGTCAAATAAGGAAAATTTTATATTATGGACTATCTATTTGAACTAATCCATACTTCCTCTAGAAAAATATTCACATAAGTTTCTCTCTTATCTAGTTCTTCATTACTATTTGATCATTCTTATCATTTATAGGAGCCTAATTTTTTGTATCTTCAACTTCATATCTTTTTCCTATCCTCAACTTCAACATGTTTTTGTTTTCTCAGCATTTCTTTTCTTGAGCAAAAAATAACAAGTATTAAACAAATGTCCTTCATGATGAAAAAAGTTGCAAAAAGTAGAAAAATTATAACATGTAATTGGTTGATTATAAGTATTCTTGCCTACTTGTAATATCAATTCCTTTTTACATTTAAAAATATTATTTCAACCAAAAAACATCTACAAGAATCAAATGGTATGGAAATAGATTTTATATGCTTAATGAGATTAAGAAGACTAATGATCTCTTGCTCAACTTTTTGAAAATCAATTGAACATTAAGAAACTCAAAAAAACATGAAATTATAGAATAGTCTGCAAATTCAACATCAAAATTTGGAATCCACTTACAAATCATTAACATTTCAAGCTTATGTATAAATGATCTTATATCTAGGGCACACTGCATTGATAAAGCATTGCATAGCTTAAAAAGTAGGAAAAAATAAGAATAATACTTGGCATGAATGACTTCAATGTCATGGTTTTGCATCATATTACTTACCTGTGAAGTGAAACTTCAATTATGATGAAGGTAACCCAAAATTTGAATAAACACATAGCATGATATAAAATCAACTATCAATAACTCATATACATCATAAGGGAGAACAAAATCAAATGTCTTAGTTGTATCAACATTAGAAGAAAAAGGCATTTCAAATTTTTGCTCATTAATTTTTAAATCTTTATTCTCAAAATTAACAAAAATTTTTGCATCAATAGAACAAGCAGAAATTTTGGCATAAGCAACAAGTACCCCCAATGCCCAACCATACAAATCACAAGTGTTCACATGTAATCCAGTTAAATTTTGTGGATGGGACTAGTGTGGTATCTAGATTGTTAAGCATTGATCGCAGGTCATTGTCTTCTCACTTGGACTAGTGGTAGTTTGGTCACGTATGGTTTATTCCAAAGTGAGGAATATGATTATTGATGTTGTGTAGCCATTAAACTAACTAAATGATAATTGATGAGTGGTGAAGTACCCCTATGCCCAGCCATATGAATACGAGCGTTCACGTGCGATCTGATTGAACTTCAAGGATTAAGTGCTTATGTGCTTACACAGAACAAGGATGAGTTATGCAATTGTTGTCTTCTCAAGCTTACTTGTAAGGCTCAATAGTATGGTTAAGCAAACTCAAGGTATGTGATTTTTATTCTTTTATGTTTTATTTTCTTGATGCTTAGAAGAGAGGAATGAGGTAATTTAATAACTAATTTGATTTAACTAGTTAACTATTCTCTAACTAGTCCTAACACCATCATCCATTCCCACTCTCTAGAAACATCTTGAACCAGTGTAACACTACTGGGATTACCAAACGCTAGTCGTTACTGGGTTACCAAGTGTTCCCATGTATGCTCGAAGTGGTTGTGTTGAGTGTGCTAATTCATTGGTAATTGACAATTAATAATTCTATGAAATAACATTAAGTAACTATTGAAAGTATTAAATAATAATAAATAACATGAAATGTAATAATTAAGCTATTCTGAATGTTGCAAGGTTTATCACAAAGTTCATCTTTATTTCTGAACACAAGGTGTGCTCAGGTACACAATGCTCAAATACAGATCTATTCACTTTATGACTCTTACTGCGGGCACTCAAAAATAATTCTAACTCTAGAATAGAAAAACTACAAGAATTCGACTAAGGGACTAAAAACTAATGCAAAACCAAGTGTCCCTATCTCTTATTTATAGGCAATGAGATAGGTTCCGACATTGCATGTCCGATATTGCTTCAGCATCTATGATATTGTGTATCAAATATCGAGGGCCCAATATCGAGTGTCTAATATCGAGACTCATCATACCTCCACAACTAAATGAAAACTCATCCTTGAGTTCCTTACAAAATATTGGGAAGGTATGGAATTATTGACTAAATGACGACTAATGGTGACATGGAATGACAAACTAAAAGTTCCCAGTGAACAAATTGACAAACGTATTACAACATTGGTGTTCATAACCATTGTGGTGAACACTATACATAGATGAAATCTAGACCCTTATTTGACAGCTTGAAGAGAGAGAGAGAAAATAAAATGAGGCACATTGTTGCTGATGTCAAAAATGTGCACACCATTGTTCATCCATGGCCACATGACCAAGCTTATTCCTTGCATAAATGCTCTTGCTCCAGTCCATCCTACGTACTCCCTCCTATCTAGCCCATTGTTCATGTAATTGCCATCTACACACAACACAATCACGAATTAGCAAGGATAGATAAGATATAATGTAATTAATACCTTGCCTTCATATGAAGCACATTGGCTAGGTTGTGGGTATGGTAGATATTGGGTTAGAGGTTTTTAACTGATAACTATCAAAGGTGTAGGGGTAAGATAAGTAATGGAATGCAAAAATTTGTGATAGGAACCCCCACGACTAAGAGCAAACCTCTGGTAGTAATAGGAAAAGGAAGATAAGAGGAATATCAACAGTGAAGCTGATAAAAATGCATAAAAGGGTAGAGAAAAATGAATGCCATAGATGGGGTGAAATGAGAAATAGTTTATTGCAAAAAATGTTTAAGGGAAAGAACTGTTGGCGACCGTTTGGGACGCAACCGCCAACGAGTGTCCTCGAACAGGATTTAGGTGCCTGCTGGTCTCTGGCAACACCAAGGCCCAGATACCTCCAAATAAACTCAGTAGTTAATGTGAGTATGTGTGTGTGCTGTTGCGGCATGTGGTTGTATAAAATGTGACAATTGCGTTGTGTGTGAACTACGAATGACTTACTTTAAAGAGATTCAGCCAACTTTGCCAAGTACTGTCAGTTCTTGAAAATTTCCTATTTTGTTCAACTGCCTAGTCTACGCGGTCCTTATAATACCTACTTGTAACAAATAAAATTTTGCAAAAACATTTGAGCACAACTCCGCAATCTACTCCTAATTTTCCCCAGAGCCCCCCCCAGTTCCACAAGAAAACTAGAAATAGAGCAAGATTCGATGGAAATAAGCAGAAAAGAAAAGAAAGCAAATTTGTGTAGACCTCAAATATTTAGACAAGGTAAAATGACACGAGTAAACACTTCACAATAAAGCTATCCCAAATTCAATATCTACGAATTGTTCAAACTTCCAAGGATCAAACAAGCAATATCTTCAAGACAATCCTATTATGCTACCAAAAATTGCTGCGTAAGCTACCACGTACGAGACTCCATTTTGACTAGATAATAGATGTCAACGATTGCATTCAAACAGAACCTTTAAAAGACCTGACAATTTCTGATTGAAATACCACGAGAATTCACTTTAAAGATAAAAAGAAGCTATTCTGGTCCCATCAAAATACCAAAGATTTTCTGAACCCTCTCGACTACTGAATTGTTCAACGGCGTGACTACAAACAGAGGCTCTCTTACAACAATCCCAATAGCAGTTCCCACACGTTGCACAATAATGAAATTTACTACTAAAATGCTCTTTAAGGCTTTTAAACACAAGCGCTTCTATGGCAAAATTTTAATAGAAATTTCTATCAGGCAACAAGAACAGTAAAAGCAATCTAAAAATCCCAAAATTACTTGCCAAGGATGATACTATCTAAACCACTAGCGAAACAATTTAAACAAAAAAAAATGAAATGCATAACTCACAGGACCATGACAAAGAGGCTGAAATCTTTATTCTAGCAAGCCATCTTACAAGCAATCGTTCACACTTTCTTCTTTACAAAATGCTCTTCTCCCAAGACTCAAAGTGTCTCCAAGTGAGAGCCCAAGTGCTAACTAGTAGCCTTCAAAGTATGATGTATGAGACCCCAAGTGTGATAATGAATTTCTTCCTTGACCCTTGAAGCCTTTTTATAGGGTTCCAAGGTAGGTAGGGAAGTTACGTATTCAAAAATATCTCACCTAACTTCTCTCCCAAGTAACTTGGCCAACCAATTAGGAGATTACTTGCCCAACAAGTTAGGAGGTTACTTGCCCAACAAGTTAGGTAAGTTACAACAATTTTGGGTGGTTGTAACCACCATAGAGATAAAAAAGCTACAATGGACAAGTGTCCTATTCCATGGCCAAGTGTCTTTATTCAGTTGCCAAGTGTCTTCATGTAGTTGCCAAGTGTCTTCATGCAGTTGCCAAGTGTCTTCATTTAGTTGCCAAGTGTTCACCATGGAGAGAAACAAGTTGCAGTTGACACGTGTCCCATTTAGTTGACAAGTGGCCATTGTGGAGATAAAGAGGTTGTAGTTGACAAGTGGCCTTTGTGGTGGTTATAACCACCATTTCAATTGACAAGTGTTCAATTCTCATAGGACTTTGAACAATTGTTGCATAAATTCCCTTTTTAAATCAATATTATATTTTATTGTTATTTATATCATAGTAGGAGAGATAATAACCATGGATTTGATGCATGGGTTGATATATAACTATATGTATGTGTATACAATCGAATGCATAAGTGGAGTTGTACTCTCACATTTTAATTTGTGGCACCTCGAATGTAATCCCAGTTATATCAAGGCCGATTCCATAAATATCTTCTCTGCACTTTATTACAGAAAAAGTAACTAGAGCTACTCTATCATAAGCTAGAGAGATATCTAGAATTGATACACCATTTTCTTTTGACTCTAGATAAACCCTCATGCCAACATTCCCAATTGCAATGTCATTATCCCTTGATTTTCAAAACATTCAATTCAGCAACATTTTCATTTCTATTCCAACTTCATGGTTAATTAACTGTTGCAGAATTCTTTACAAGAAAGACCATAATCCTCCTTGAATAGTTTCAGTTCATTAGGATTCTGTACCTCACCATTTGCAAATAAGTCCACCTGTTCCATGAAATGGTAAAAATGTGCCAACAAGAACGTAACAATTGCACCAAAAAGGAATGCCAGTGGGTCCTCCCCAAAGTAGGCTCATGCGCTTTATGCCCTGACAAACCCACAAACCAAAGAGTCTGTAGGCTCTATGAATGACATATGGAGACAATAGTTAAGAAGTCACCCACAATAATTTACCAAATAATAACAATGCATCAACTAAGATATAGACGAATCATAAAACTGGCAATGAGGTGGAATATGGAAAGCAATACGAAAGCAGAAAAGAGAATAGAATGAAATCCCAAAATCAAGGTTATGTAAACTCCCTTGTGTAGTATGTGGTTAAGGTGACTTAATAAAATTCAGTTCAAATCCAGATTAAAACTAACCACATCCAGTGACCTCGCATCAACACACTTGACCAACATAGCCCCCTAAAGCAACAAGAATGCCTTCACAGAGCAACCACCATTCCAGAAGGAGAAGAATAGAGAAGCAAGAAGTGAGGAAGAGCCTTAGTTCGAGGGAACCTTCAGACATGGGTAACATGTCTTTCTAGTGCCATAACCAGTGCTTGTAGTCCATGTTCCTTTATTATGTTTAAGGGGTGTGCTCTGAATTCTCGCCAATTTTATTTTTTTTTTTACATGAGAACCACACCATGCAAAGACTTATTTGATTTAGTCAACTTCTTCGTATTGGTCAATAGCGGAATGGTGAAAAACCTATGAAAAACATCCAAGTACCCAAGAGAATAGCTAACACAAATGCATCGAATCCCCTTGAAGTCACATCCTTTTCAATCCATTTGAATCTTTCCTTGATTTGAAGAATATCAAGCCACCAATTCATTAATAGGTTTGCTTAGAGAAAGGGACAATACAGTTCCAAAACCAAAGGAGACCATAGAGTTGAATGGATGAATGGATTCCATGGACTCATTGCCTATTTTATCAAAAAAAAAACCATATCCTAGTATCAACATTGAAGGTCAAAGGTAAAATATTAGCAAGCAATACTATTATAGTGTAATCTACCATCATGAGCACTTATTATATGACAAATGAGAGTAAATCAAAACAAATGTAATAGAGAAAGAAATAGCAAAAATGTTAATGATTGTGTAAAACAAAAATAAGTAAATATGAAAAATTTGTAATACAAAAATATGAAAAACAAAACAAACAAACAAAAAATAAAAGAAACTGATGGCTTAGAATGACTAGCATTGGCGGCCCTCTCTCCCACAACTAAGTGAGAAGGAAGAGATCTGAAATAATGAGTAGGGTTGTCCATTAATAGAGGTAGTGTTAACATTGGCCATTTTGGGCTCATGGAAAGGTTTGGTTTGTTAGATGTTGATCAATAATTTCTTATTCAGGCTTTCAAGTTTATATATCATCATGGCCCCTGAAGGAAAAGTTTCATGAATGATATAAGGTCCTTCACATAGCATTTGAAATTTAGTTTGTTGTGCACATGTGTCGGATTCCAATAGAGAACCCTATCTCCTAGTTGGTATTTAACTTTTCTAATTTTCAGGTCATGACGTTGTTTGTTGAAGGCCTTGTGCAGTTCATTGGATGACAGGGTGGCTAATCAGTTCTCATCTAGCAAGTTAAGATCCATTAACCATTCTTTTTGCACTAGATTGAGGCCAAGGTTAAGGTCACATGCTGTAGATAGTGTACTGAGCTCAGCTTAGATAGGAAGTGTTGGAAGTTTACCGTACACTAACTCATAGGGAGAGTAGCATATAGGGAGTTTCCATGTGGAGTGGTAGGCCCAAAGAGCATCATTCAATTTGGTGGTTCATTCTCACCTATATTTGATAATGGTTCATGTCAAAATTTTTGTTATTTCCCTATTGGTGACTTCAACTTGACCATTCACTTAAGGATGATATGGTGTAGTTAGTTTATGCTCGACTCCTAAGTGTTGCATCAACTTCCAAAACATTGCACCTGTAAAGTGTGTACCATTGTCAGAAATAAGTGCACGAGGCATGCCACACCTGTTTATGATTTGTTATTGAACAAATCGTGCAGCGGTAGATGTTGTACAGTCAATAGCAGCAGCTACTTCTACCCACTTTATAAAATAGTCAATAGCAACAACAATGTATGCTTTTCCATTGGACATTGGTGTAAAAGGCCCCATAAAATCAATACCCCATATGTCAAAGGGTTCTAAGGGTTGAATCTATTGTTGTGGACCCTCCATTCTAGCAATCATTCCCCCATCGCATTGGCAATGCTCACAAGATTGGATGAAATGATGGGCATCCCAAAATAATGTAGGCCAATAATATCCTACAAGAAAGATTTTAATGGATGTTCATCTCCTAGCATAATAACCCCCACAAGGGCCCTCATGAGCATCTTGGAGAATCCACAATTGATCTGTGTCAAGAAAACACCATCAAACCAAGCCATCGGAACATACCTTGTATAGGTGTCCATTGATTTCCACGAATTATTTAACTTGGTGCAGAAACTGTTGTTTCTTTCTAACATCCAGCTCTCATGATGCTTCTTGTGTGAGAAGATAAGTAAGAATGCTACTATACCAATTTATATTTGTGGATGATTGGTTGTTTATTACACCTACAAAGAGGAGTTCATCAGGGAAGCGATTAGAAATTGGATATTCATCCTCTTTATTGTCCCATCACAACTGAGATAAATGATCAGCAACAACATTCTCAGTGCCTTTACGATCTTCTATCGTGATATCAAACTCTTGCAAGATCACCAGCCATCGTATGACATGAGGGCTCATCATTGGTTTATTCATAATAAACCAGGTCGCACTATGATCCATGCGTACAAATACCTTATAGCCTAATACATAGTGCCTAAATTTTTCTAGTGCAAACACCACAATTATTAATTCTTTTTCTATTGTAGTATAGTTGAGTTGTGCATCAACAATACTTCAACTTGCACAGTGAATGTAATAGGGACTTTTTTGGTCATCTAACTGTGTAAGTACGGCTCCTAAAGTAAAATTGAATGCATCAGTCATTATATGGAATGGTCTGGACTAGTCAAGAGCTTGTAGAATGGGTGTTTCTATGAGCTTCTGCTTCAAGGTTTGGAAAGCTAGCTCACATTACTTGGTGCATTCAAAGGGTACATCCTTTTTATTAATTCTACAAATGGTTTTGCAATCTTCAAAAAGTTCTTGATGAAACATCTATAATAGTCAATGTGTCCAAGGAATGATTGGATGTCTTTTATAGTTTTAGGTTGACAAGTGATTCCTTGGATGACTCTAATCTTTTCAAGATCTACCTCCATCCTTGTTTGTGAAATTCTATGCCCTAATACAATGCCCTCTTGGACCATTAAATGGTTTTTCTGCCAGTTGAGCCTTAGGTTGGTTTCAACACATTGTTTCTATACTTGCTCTAATTGGTCCAATGCTTATTCAAAGTTTGCTCCATAGGTGGAAAAATCATCCATAAAAACCTCCACACCAGTTCCTATTTGCTACTGAAATATACTGAGAACTACACATTGAAATGTTGCTAGGGCATTGCATAAGCCAAACAGCATCTACCTATATGCAAATGTCCCTCAAGGACTTGTGAATGTAGTCTTGGCTTGTTCTTCTAGTGCTATTTGAATTTGATTGTACCCACTGTAACCATCTAGAAAACTATAATAGCAATGCCTTGCAATGGTATCTAAGACTTGGTCAACGAATGGCAATGGGAAATGGTCTTTGAATGTTACCATGTTTAACAGCCTAAAGTCTATATACACCCTCTATTTACCTTCCTTTTTTGGCACAATGACTAGTGAACTAACCCATTCACTATCAACAATGGAGTAAATGAACCCGACCTTCAGAAGTTATTCAATTTCTTCTTTAACTACTTGCTTAAGTTTTGGGTTCAGTCATCTTTGCGATTGTCATCGAGGCTTCATAGAGGGGTCAGTGTAAATTCTATGTTGGCATACCCTAGGATCGATTCCAATTAATTCAAGATATGACCAAGCANCCCTAGGATCGATTCCAATTAATTCAAGATATGACCAAGCAAAGGCTTTTGACCATTTTTTTATCATCTTTAGCAATTTTTCTTTTTGTTGAGGAGCGAGCTTAGCATTAATAATTACCAATTTTCCATTCTTGAGAAATATATACTCCATACTGGTGGACAATGGTTTTAATTCAAGGGGCTCTTGCTTAAACTCGTTTGGATTTCCAACTTCCCCCAGTTGACATTTTCAGTGTTAGTTCTTGGAAGTTGGCAATGGACTTGCTCTAATGCATCTATGCTATCAATATAGGCACAAGTCAAGCTCTCAGTTGGTTCCATGCATATAGTTGAATTGTTCTCTTGGTCAGCTGTTAGCCACTGAGTGTCTTCCTATCTTGTGGTTGCTGCATACAAGCATCTTTCTATGTCAGTCACTTGTGCACACTGGTTGCATACAGTCAATGTTAAACATTATACAAACCAATACTTCTGCATGCAGTTGCACCTTGTGTCACTGTATGCAGTGCATGGAACTTTCTTCTTCTTGACTTTTTCAAAGGTATTTTCTTTTGATATTTCTAGGGAAAGATCACGTATGCCTAGGTGCACATCAATCATACTTATCCATGCTCTTCCCATTATGATTGGGAAGTCTCCCTTACAGTTGTTGACTTGAATCACTAGGAAATCAGCTGGATACAACCACCCATAAATAGTGGTGACAATGTCCTCCACTAGTCCCAATGGGACAGTGATGGACTAGTTGACCAACTCTAAATGAATGTTACTCTTCTTTAGTGAAGGTAGGTTCCAAGCTTTATACATTTCTTAGGAGATCAAATTAACACTAGAACCTAAATCCAAAAGAGCTTTGCAAGGCTCATTTCCAGTGATTTGCAAATAAATACGAGGACTTCCAGGATCAAAGAATTTTCTAGGAAGATGGCCAGCTTTAATCCAATCAGTGATGGCATGAGTCAACATGACCATGTGCGTTGGATGCGATTTTTGGTTCAAAGGAAGCTCCGAAGATTCAAATGATACTGAGGTGTTGGGATAATTAGCTGCTTGTGGTTTTAAGGACTTGGTTGAACTATTGGTTCTAAAGAAGGATCTCTTCTTTAATTGGCTATCCAAACCAATAGTAGGTTGAGGGTTGACAGCCCTTGTAGCGTTACGTTGCTACGACTGGGCAGGAAGCTCGACCTGCATAGTTGGAGTAGGTGGTAATGGAGCTGAGGGTGGAAGAGATGCTCATAGATGAGAAGGATAGTACATATGTGGAACATCACCCCAAGGAGAAGAAGTTCTATGGTACTTGGGGGCCTGGTAGTGAGGTTGAAGAGCAACGTGACTAGTAGAGTCACGTGAAGAAATCGACTATTGAACATAATACCCATATGGGTCGGGTTAATGGTAAGGGTACTGTTGATGTGGTGGTGGCATTCCCCACAATTTTGAATGTTTCCACCATTGATACTGTTCATTTGGTTGTGGTGGAGCTCCACTTAGATAATATGTCAAGGGTTGGTGGAACTGCCTTGGGTTACCTTGAGGATAAGGTAACCTTCTAGGTGTTTGTCATCTGTTTAACCGTGGGTTTAGTGTATACACCCCAAACTCTTGTAGATGTGACACTACTGGGCAACATCCTTTAGGATGGTCATATTGGCATATCTCACATCCACCATCATTATCTATATTTGAATCCACAACCTCTTCAATGATGACAACTTTGCCCTTACCCTTGTTACATGCATACTTAGCTTCTTTCTTTTTCCTTCTCTCTTGGTCACTACTTTGTTCCCTAGGCTCCTATACTATTTTTAGAATAGTTTGAAATTTATCTTCTAGGGAGTTCCACATTTACTCTACCTTTTTCGATACTTCTGATGCAAATTTTTGAATGGGCAAAGTCTTTCTATTCACCATCTCTTCAAGTGATGACTCTTCCTCATCCTCGCAAAATCTAATTTCCTTCTTTCGGAGGGAAGGATCTCTATTATACTCTTCTGCACTTTCTCTTTTTCTCAATTCACCTTCCTCCTTGGTAACTTGCTCCAACAATCTTTGTATTTGGTGGGCTATAAGCTCAAATAGCCTTCCTTGGACATAAGTCCCAAGGGTTCTTCGTGTTTTGTACCTAAGCCCATCTACGAGATGGCGTAGTTATTCCTTTTGCAAGTAACCATGGTCAGGGCAACAATGTAATAATGTATAATATTAGCCCATGGCAGCATCCAAGGGTTCATGTCCTCCTTGTTTCCATCCTTGGATTTGCTTACGTAGATTAGACACTCAAGAGTACGTTTGATACTTATTTTTGAATAGCTCCAACATGGTACACCATCGACAAATGGATTTTAGTTCTAAGGACCAATACCAGCTTTTCACTTCCTTGATCAGTTTCCATGGAAACAACCTTAGCTTTTGATACTCATTCTCTATATTTTGCAAGACACATGCATCATGGAATGCTTGTAGATGATTTTGAGGATCAACATTGTATCCAGTCTTTTGATCCTACTATCCTTATGGTGCCTTTTTGGAATCCTAACGGCCTCTATTATATCTAACATACTTCAGGTGGTGAGTAGGGGTTCATCATGATCATACTATTTATGGTGTCTATGATGCCTATCTTGTTCCCTACTTTCCCTTCTTCTGTGATATGTCTCTCTGGACTGCCCTCATCCCCTTTCTCCACTATTTTGTCTATGATTTCTATTTTTGTTACCCTTGTCCTTATGGTCTTACCCTTTGTGACTATGTTTAGATCCTAAAGAAAAGAGGGAAGGAGATGATGAAGGTGAAGAGGAAGGAGGACTGGCACCATGACAATGCCTATCACCTTCTCTTCAGTAGTTGCAGTCTCAATCATGGTTATGATCGAAATGTCCATCATTGTCATGCATTCTTATTCCTTTTTCGGACCCTTTGTGTCCATTAGTACCAGAATCTAGGTTATGAATAGGTGAGTGAAGATTCTAATAGACAACTCCTTGACCAAAGTCAACAAGAGGAACATCATTTCATGGACAACCTCCCAAGGTAGGTTCACCACCCTCATTTTCACTTAGGACATATGGGACATCCTGAGATCACTTCCCCTTCATGGATTTGTAATGTCTCTCTTGTTGCAAATCCCTCTGATGTTGTGCCTCCGTGGGTCGATAATCTCTTGAATCTTGATCATGCACAATGTACTCCGATTGTAAGTGCTGCATACCAATTCATGTAAGAGCACGAAGAAGCATGCTTGGGATCGAGCAATTAGGAGGTAACACTATGTTACCTTGTAAATCATGTCATTGCAATTGTTCATCTTGGTGAAGGATAAAGGTAAATTTTGGTATCTACTCCTTAGGATGAGTGTATACCCTTTTTTGGTGATTGTAGGATATTTAACTCTAAGGGTTCATTCGAACGATGGAAAGGATTTCCTAAGTTCTAATCAACACACAAACAAGAAAATCCCTAGCAACAGCACCAATGATGAGTAGTGAGGTACCCCTATGTCCAACCATACAAATATCAGCATTCATGGGTGATCCAATCGAACTGCAAGGATTAAGTGCTTATGCACTTATATAGAACAAGGATGAGTTATGCAATTGTTGTCTTCCCAAGCTTACTTGTAAGGCTCAATTGTATAGTTAAGAAAACTCAAGGTATGTGATTTTTATTCTTTTATGTTTTATTTTCTTGATGCTTAAAAGAGAGGAATGAGGTAATTTAATAACTAATTTGATTTAACTAGTTAACTATTCTCTAACTAGTCCTAACACTAGCATCCATTCCCACTCTCTAAACACATCCTAAACTAGTGTAACACTACTAGGATTACCAAACGCTAGTCATTACTGGGTTATCAAGTGTTCCCATGTATGCTCGAAGTGGTCGTGCTGAGTGTGCTAATTCATTGGTAATTGAAAATTAATAATTCTATGAAATAACATTAAGTAACTATTGAAAGCATTAAATAATAGTAAATAACATGAAATGCAATAATTAAGCTATTTTGAATGTTGCAAAGTTTATCACAAAGTTCATATTTGTTTCTAGACATGAGGTGTACTCAGGTACACAATGCTCGAATAAAGATCTGTTCACTTTATGACTCCTACTGTGGGCACTCAGAAAAAATTCTAACTCTAGAATAGAAAACCTACAAGAATTTGGCTAAAGAACAAAAAGCTAATATGAAACCAAGTGCCCCTGTCTCTTATTTATAGGTGATGAGACAGGTTCTGACATCACATGTCCGATATCGCTTCGGCATCTACGATATCATGTATCCGATATTAAGGGTTTGATATCGAGAGTCTGATATCTGGACTCATCAATAATATAAAAAATAATTAATTAATCTAATTATTAATAATAAAATAAATTCTAAGCTAGCCTAAGGATGATGAGTATCTGTTCCTAGTTTGCTATACATGTCCTGAACTCATGTATCCACTACTAGGATTACCAAGTGTTATGCTACTGGACAAACCAAGTAATACCACTACTAGGATTACCAAGCGAATACATGTTTACACTTGAAACTAGTTGTGCTTATTCTATCAATTGATTAATATGCATGAAAATGTAAATATTACCTAAGTACATCAAAAGTAAATTGTATTAAAAGTAAATCTATTTTAAGTCAAAGTCCTGCAATGGATAGGAATTAATCTCAATCTTATTGTCATTCATGGAATGTGTCCAAGTACAGTGTCACTCAAATCAGACATTGTACAATTGATTCAAATCCACACTATGGGCACTCACTAGCTATTTGCTAGGATTACAAGAGAAAATTGCAAGAGTCTAACTACACTACTAACCAGAATGGTGCCAAATACATGACAAGTGCTTGCATATTTATAGGCAAATGTGGCCATTGAATCGATGGGGATGCATTAATGCATTTAGCTACATCAACAGGGATGCCTCGATGGGGCTTCATCGACAAGGATGCATCGATGGAAAAGCATCAATGAGGTTGCATCAACACATCAAAGATGTGTTGCCCTTTAATGCATCAACATATTTTCTTCCACACATATTCATCAATGCATCTAAGATGCATCGACAGGATGCATTGATGAGGCTTCATCGACTAGAATACATCGACAAAGCTACCTAACATATCACATTTCATCATACCCCCATGACTAACTAAAAACTCATCCTTGAGTTATATATAAATGGACAAAGTTTCATTACAAAAATTGTGGGGTGACCAAGACTAGATTGACTATTATTAGTAAAAAATTGAAATGCCACATTACAAAATTTTATTCGAGTGGATGTATTACAAAATGATGAAAATACTAGACAGACATCAAAGTTTTCAAAATTGCATAGGTCTTCAAAAATCCACTAAAGATAAATCCTCTTGTTATCACTAGCAATGGCAAACCTTCCAACCTTGATTGTTATGTTGATGCTTCTCTTTTTATGCAAAGCACTTGAAGGATTGACTGACATTTCTTCTCATTGTCCCATGGATCCAACATACATGTAATGTTTAGGCTTTAATTACTATATGTGCTACTATCTATTCATGGACAGAGCCTCTATTGTTCTCCTCTTAGCCTCGTTTCCTTTGCGTATACAAGACCTTCAACCTTAGGAATTTCATTTGGTATCATCTAAAGTGACCAAAGGATCAACATTAGTTTTGATAATTTTTCATTAATGATAAACCCTTTCTGAATCCTTAGTTAGCTCAAAATATGAAAAAACATTTTAGCATGTAAACTCAAGATGATTTCATAATAATGTTTCCCAAGGCTCTAAGGTAACTAAAGTCATCAAGTTCTTCAAGTTATTTTAATTATTTTTACTACTAGTTACCATAATGTTTGAAAATAGGATGTTAGAAAAATATCAAAAAGTACATCCTCAAAACTCTCCATGATAAATGAGCTTTACTCTAGAAGCACACAAGTTTTCAAACAATTAAAATCGAAGGCCTAGCTCTCAAAATGACTAAGGAATACTGAATTTGAAGGATAATTTATTAGAAAAGTAGTAAAAATTAATCAAAATTGATGAAAAGTAGTCCCAAAATCATGCATAAATTCAGAGAAATAGTCCATGATGTCCTTGAAGATGTGAGGTATGATTCAGACCCATGATCAACAAAAGTTATGTAAGTGGGTCCTCCACAAAGTAGGCTCCTATCATAATGCCCTTGCATAACCACTTCTATAGATGTCTATGGGCACCTTAGAAGTTAAATGTAGATCATGCCTTTGTTCCAAACAACACATGACTACCTTGGTTAGGATCCTACACTATACTATAAAAAATCATTAGGCCCATAATTGCATGCAGCAATAAGGTAAATAATGGGATGAGAAGGGATTGCAAAGATTGGGATGTAAGGTACTTAACCATGTCCGTAATAGGTTTTTGTATCAATTGTGATTAAGATGACCATCATACCTATTTGTCCAAGTTTCAAACAAAGTCCATACCATTAATAGTGACCTTGCATTGATGTGTTCCTTCTTGCTGGCGATCATGAAATCATAACAACCATAGAGAACAAACATCACTTCAAAAAGAGAAGAAAAGAGAAGAAGGAAGGAAGGGCCTTAGATAGAGGGATGACTTTAAGCATGGGTAACATGTCTATTTAGCCCCATAACCAATATGTGTAGCCCATTATTGTGTCTAAGAGGTATGCTTTAATTTTCAATTGTTTTTTTTTTTTTTTTTTTGGAACCACACCATGCAAAGACATGCTTCCTATTTATTAAACGACAATAGGAGTGATATGTTCAATGAGTCATAGGTGCCAGGAAGGAAGTTAAAAAGAGAACCCAACAAAACCCCTTGAGTTCACACCCTTTGCCATTCCCACTTGGGCTTTTTCCCCTTTTTTCAAGTTATAATGATCATTAGTTAATTTTAGTTTTATGTAAGAAGAACCATATTGTTTTCATGATAAAGCCTTTTATTTAGAGAATCGGAGGGATATATAATGTGATCTCATTGCTTTATGCAATTATTTATCCAATCAACTTGATAGCATAGGAAAAAAAACCCAACACATGGTATCGACTTCTGCATCATGACTGGCAATATTATTAACAAAAACATAGTAAAGATTCATAAAACATAAAGGAAATGACTCAAGAAAAGAGAAAATTATAAACAAAAGAAAAATAACAAGAAATAGAAAAGATATTAAGAATTGGAAAATTTTTTGAGGAAAATGATAAAATTTGTAAAAAAAAAAAAGTAAAAATGCACTTATTAGTTCTTGATTCAAGATGGGGCATCTCCCCCACAACTAAACTTATGGGTGAGCATTCAGAAAATGGACCACACATTCTCTTGCTTATACACCGTAAGTTTTCCATTTATCATCTTTAATGGTTTAAGTTTTCACTTAGTAGCATATTTAACATTGATGATAATCACATTTCAATCATTTGGAGACATATCTTTAGCTAAACTAGAAGGTGTTTTCCTTTTAAGTTGTCCAAACATGTTTTCTTGTTTATTTTCTATTTTTGTTCTTGTGTCTTCTTATTTAACATCTTATTTTGGTGTATAGTCAAAGTCTAAGATGTTCTTTTCTAAGTTCTCTATTTGGTTCATTTTTTTAGAACAAGAGCTAATAAGTGGGCTGGATGTTTTCATGCATCTTTTAAATGGTTTTGTATTCTCATTTTCGAGCCACTAGGTGTCTTTTGCTTTGGTGGCTATTATGTAGACTTGGTTTTGCACACACACTTGTTCCTTAAGTTTGTTGTGGATTGGTATAGGGATTGTGTTAATACTTTGAACTTTCGGCCCACAACTACACCCTTTATCATTATCAGTAATGTATGGAATTTTCTATTCCTCCATAGTGATAGGTTCATCTTTTATGTTTTGTTTTAAAGTGTAATGGTTGTTGGCTCTTACATAGGATTAAGAGACATTATTTTTATGAGGAAGGGTGTTGCACTAGATTGACCTTGTGCTAGTTCTACTGAGCCAATAGGTCTACAAGTTTTATTCACATGTGTGAGAACTATCCTAAAGAAAGGATGTTTCGAAGACTTTTGCTGAGATATACTAACATTATCATTTACTTGTATGTTCATAGCACAAGTTGCATTCTTCTATTAAGGTTGTGGTGCCAATCCTTCTTGCATTGTTAGTGGTGACATATGATGGAGGGAAGTATGAGATTGTTGAGGATGTGACATATGATAAAGGCATGGAATGGCAATCGCATGGAAGATGTCATGGGTTGATGATATTCAAGAGATTAGTAGTGGTGATTTGAGGTACAGGAAGTATAACCATTTGGAGAAACAAGTTGTTGAACATAGTATCCATAAGGGTCTGGTTGGAAATAAGGGTATTGTTGGGTTGTTGATGGCATTCCCAAAGACCATGGGTTTTGCCACTATGGTTGATGGTAGTTTTGAGGTTGATGAGAAGTCTCACTAAGATAACCTATTGGTTGTAGGACTATCTATAATTACCTTGTGGGAAAGGCAATCTTCTAGGCATTTGCTTTTCTACGAACTTAGGATTTAAAGCAATAGCCCCAAACTCTTATAGATGTAACATAACTGGGCAATAGCCCTTTAAATGTTCATATTGGCAAATGTCACATCTATAATCCTCTTCTATATATAAGTTTGTACCCTGTTCTACTACATCTATTTTGCATTTTTGTTGATAAGTGTCCTTACCTATTTCTTTGTTCTTTTTCCTCTTCTTGTTTTGATCACTTAATCCTTTTTGCTTCACCTTCTCCTCTATGATTTTCAAATTAGTTGTAACTTTTTCATTCATCAACTCCCACATCTTATCTACCCTTGCTTCAATCTTAGCGATAGACTTTTGTATTGGTAAGGTTTTGTGTGAAATTGACTCATCAAGAGTTACCTCTTTTTCTTGATCATAAATATGGACCTCTTTTTCATAAAGAGTTGGATCCCAATTATATTTCTTCACACTTTCCCTTTTACATAGCTCTCCTTCTTCTTTTGCTAGTTGTTCAACTAGCCTCTATAACTGATGGGCTCTTAGTTCTAATAATCATCCTTGGGCATACATCCCAAGGGTCTCCCTCATTTTATTACGAAGCTCATCTATGATGTGGAGAAGTTGCTCTTTTTAAAAAAAAAAATCATGGCTTGGACATCTGTGTAGTAGAGAATAGTATCTATCCAAGGATTCATGATTTTCTTGCTTCCACTCTTAGATTTTTTTTCTTAAATTTCTCACTCTTTCGTAGGTTTGGTATTTTTCATTGAAGAGATAAAGCATTTTGGACCACCATTGGATTGAATCTGATTCCAACGATCTATACCAACTTTCAACTTCTTCTATTAGTATCCTAGGAAAGAGCTTAAGTTTTTGCCACTTACTTTCAATATTTTGTAAGGGGTAAGCATCATGGAAGGCTTGTAAAAAATGTTGTTTCTATCTTCATCTTGATCCCATGGTGTATTTCTATCTCTATACCTACGTTCATCTTCATTAAAACTAGACATTGAAGAGGAAGAGGAAGATGGTGAACTAGGAAAATCATCATGGCCTATATATCTTCCCCTGTGATCCCTTGATTTATCTCTTCTAGGTTTGCAGAATGCCCTAGGCCTTGAGGCCCTCCTTGTTCTATGACTTGCTCCATCCCCTCTAGGATTGTCTGTGATAGTTGAACATAGTACTTAAATATAGTAAGGATCAAGATGATGATAAGAGATCCCTACTTGTAGTAGTTCACTCCAATTCTCTTCAATATAAAGCCTACCATTTCTCCTACTAATGTTCTCATCATGTGATGCATTATTAGACAAATGTGAAGAAGACATGTTTTTATTTAATAATGTGTATGAATTAAAATATTAATTTTTCTTAAAAGATAAGTCGTTAATGCTTTTACAGCAATCATTTGTAATATAACTAATCTAGATCACTAGCACCATCCCCAGCAACGGTGCCAATGATAAGCAACGAGTACTTCCTATACCCAACCATACAAATCACAAGCATTCAAATTCCGTGGATGGGACTAGTGTGATATCTAGATTGTTAAGCATTGATCACAAGTCGTTGTCTTTCCACTTGGACTAGTGGTAGCTTTTCACATACAATTTAGTCCAAAGTGAGGCACATGATTATTGATGTTGTGCGGCCCTTAAACTAACTGAATGATAAAATAAAAAATAATTAATTAATCTAATTTATAACAAGAAGATAAATTCTAAACTAGCCTAAGGACGATGAGTATTTGTTCCTTGTTTTTTGTACACATCTTGAACTCATTTATCCACTACTAGGATTACCAAGTGTTATGCTACTAGGCAAACCAATCAATAACACTACTAGGATTACCAAGCAAATATGTGTTTACACTTGAAATTGGTCACGCTCATTCCGCCAACTGATTAATATGCATGAAAATGTAAATATTACCTAAGTACATCAGAAATAGATTGCATTAAAAGTAAATCTATATTAAGTCAAAGTGCTGCAATGGATAGGAATTAATCTCAATCGTATTGTCATTCATAAAATGTGTTCAGGTACAATGCCACTCAAATAAGATATCATACAATTGACTCAAATCCATGCTATGGGCATTCACTAACTATTTACTAGCATTACACAGAAAACTGCAAGAGTCTAACTACACTACTACCCAAAATGGTGTCAAATATGTAGCAAGTGCCCACATATTTATAGGCAAATATAGGCATTGCTTTGATGGGGATGCATTAACGCATTTAGCTACATCGACAAGGATGTGTCGATGAGGTTGCTTCAACGCATCTAAGATGTGTTGCCTATTAATGCATCAATGCATTTTTATCCACACATATGCATCGACGATGCATTGCGAGGATGTGTCAACGAGGTTTCATTGATGGGGATATGTCAACGAAGCTGCCCAACATATCATGTCTCATTAGCATCTATTGAAAAAATTGGGGGTAATTTAAAATGCCCCATAGAGAAATTCTAGAGAGATCAAATCTGCTAAAGAAAATAAAAAAAATAGATCCATTAGAACAACAATCAAATCCATTAGAAAAAAATCAAATCTACTAGAGAAAAATTAGATCCATGGGAAAAACATTGAAAACTAGGTAAGTCTATATATCCCCTAGAGATTTAGTAAACATAAAAATTTAGTAAAATTTAATAAAACTTTATAACTTACTACATGATGAGTGGCGAGATACCCCTACACTCAACCATACGAAACGAGTGTAGCACATGCGATCCGGTCAAACTCCGCAGACTAAGTGCCTACACGCCCCATGGAACACTTGGGGTTAATCATTCGTTATCTTCCTAGACTTACTTGTAATTGTCACGGTGTATGGTTAAGTAAGTCTGAGGTATATGATTTTTATAGTCTTTTATGTTTTTCTCCTATGCTAATGAGTGAAGGGTTGAGAAACTAATTACTACTCTAACTAATGACTAAGTCTAAATTACCTAGCATCAGCATCTGTTCCCACTTACTGTACATACCCTGAACCGATGCAACCGCAGCTACCAAACGCTAATCGTTGCTGGGATCACCACGCGTAACGCACGTGCTCGAAGTGGTCGTACTGAGGCACTTAACTAGGAGGAAAGGGTCGAGAGAATCTAGTCTAGCCTAAGTGCGATGAGCAGCCGATTCCTTGACTAACCGTACACATCTTGGTGCACAACTACCACTGGGATTACCAAGTGCAGATCCTGAATATGCCACTGGGTTACCAAGTAGTCACACTAGATGCTCGTAATCAAGTCGTACTCATTCCGCATTACTAGGAAAATAATAAATAACATTAAATAAAATCCTATTCCATGCACTGCAAGGTTTATCCAGGAAGTTCGTCTTTATTGTTATACACAACTTGTATTCAAGTACAATGTTGCTCGAATAAAGATCCATTCACTTTAGGACTCCTACTGCGGGTACATGGAAAATATTCTATCTCTGGAGTGATCAATCTACCAGAGTTCCTCTACTTTTAGCCCAGGATGATGAAACAAGGGAGAGCCGCCTCTTATTTATAGACTTGGCGATGCACCGCGATATCGCGTACGCGATATCGTGGGGGATGCAATATCGCATTGGACACGATATCGCAGCGCATGCAATATCGCGTCCCATCATACCCCCATGACTTAATGAAAACTCATCCTCAAGTTCCTTACAATAATATCGAGAAGGTATGGGATTATTGAGAAGAATGGAACTAATGGGATGACATGTGAACGGATCATCATTACAAGACTTGACAAAATTGGTGTTCATGACAACAAGGGTGAACACCTTATTACAATGACATCAGGCCTTAGTTGGTAACTGAGAAAGAGAGAGAGGGAGAAGTGTTGCTGCTACCAATGCCAAGATTACGTCTTTCGTTGTCCATCCGTAAGTGCGCCATCAATCTTGCTCCTTGCATAGCTGCTTCCAGCACTGCTCCATTCCATGTGTTCCTTCTAGATCCAATCTGTTGTTGCATGATTACCATCTGCACACACAATGTAATCTTATATTAGCAAGGGTAAATGAATTTCAATGTAGTTAATACCTTGCTTCAATATAGGTTCATTAGCTAGGTTGTGGTATGGCTAATACGGATCTAGGGATATATGAATGATGACTATCGAAGGTGTAGGGGTTAGGAAAAAATTGAAAAAATCAGGGCTAGGAGAAAATCGAAAAAATCAGGCCCCGTACCCCCATGACTAATCACGAACCTCCGGTAGCGTTAAAATGGAAAAAGGAAAAGAGTAAGAAAGATAGATAAAAAAGGACAACTATGGCATCAATGAAATGGATGTCAAGATGGAAATGAACAAAACTAAAATTAATTGCAAAAATGTTAAGGGAAAGAATTTAACTGGTGCATCAAATAGGAATGTCAGTGGGTCCTCCCCAAAGCAGGCTCATGCCCTTAATGCCTTGACAGACCCACATTCAAAGAGTCCGTAGGCTCTGGGAATGTCATTTGGAACAAGAGTTAAAGTCTTAACCACAAGAATTTACCTAAAAAAAAACAATGCGTCAACCAAAATATACACTAATGATATAGCTGGCAATGAGGTGAACAATGGAGAGAAGGATAGAGAGAACAGAATAGAATGGAATCCCAAAAACAAGGTGGTGTACAGCCCCTTGTGTGTTTTATGATTAATGTAACTTGGCAAATCTCATTCCAACTCTGGCCTCAAACCAACCACATCCAGTGACTTCGCATCAATGCATTCGGTTAAACCATCCACTTGAATGACAAGGATGCTTCCCCCAAGAGCCACCACCATTCCGATGAAACAAAGGAGAGAATGGGAAGCGAGAAGAGCCTTAGTTAGAGAGAACATTTTTAGTTCCATAACCAATGCGTATAGCCCAAGTTTATTTCGTCTAAGGGGTGTGCTTTGAATTCTCACTTAGTTTTTTTTTTTTTGTGTGTTTTTATGCATGAGAACCACACCATGCAAAGACTTCTTATTTTTATTGTCTCAACTTCCGATAATAGGGTAACATCGGAACAAGAAGAAAACTCAAGAAGAAAAACATCCAAGCACCCAAGAGAATGGCCAACACAAAAGCATCAAGTTCCCTTGAAGTCACACCCTTTGCGAACATTGAGTCCTTCCTTAGTTTGAGAGTGCCCAGTCACCAGTTCGTTAAAGTTCTTATTAGAAGGGGACTGTACATTTCTAAGCCAAGAGAGACTATAGAACTTGGTCGATGGATGGATGGAGTGAACTCATTACCTGCCATATCAAAAGAAACATACCTTAGTATCAACATTGTGACTTAAAGCCAAACATTAGCAATCAACATGAAAATAGTTCATACCATCATTCTAAACACTTATTGGGTGACAAACTTACAGGGTGGATAACACACACACAAAAACTAGAAAAGTATAATGATGTTGCAAAACAAAAACAAGAAAAGTTAAAGAAAGTTGTAAAACAAAAAATAAGAAAAGTTAAAGAAAGTTGTAAAACAAAAATGTGTAAGACAAAAACGTGTAAAACAAAAACTTAAAAGAACTGAGGGCCCCATATGGTTAGCATAGGTGGCCATCTCCCCCATGACTAAGTGGAAAGGGAGAGATCTGAAATAATGAGTGCCTATTTAAAGTTTTAAGAAGTGTCCAACTTCTCCCAATTGATGATCTTAGATTAAGGGGTGGAAGTTGGTGACACTCATATTCCAATGTGTCTATGCCTTCGTTGTTGGCATGGTTTGTCTCCTTAGTTCGTTCCATGCATATTTGTTTACTCTTTCGAGTAGTTGTCAACCATGGGGTGTCTACTACTTGTGTGGTTGCTACATACAAGCATCATTGTTTCAAAGTTTCAAGGGCACACCTGTTACATGGAGGCATTTCCTCCATGTCATCACCCGATGAATCACTGCATGTGATGCATGGAACTTTCCTCTTCTCGATCTTTCCATAAATATTTATCTTAGAGATTTCCAAGGAAAGATCGCGGATCCTAAGGCATCCGTCTACTGTGCTAAGCCATGCCCTTCCCATTATAATTGGGAAGTCCCCTTCGTTGTTGTTGACTTCAATCACCAGGAAATCAACTGGGTAAGACCAACCACACATAGTGGTAACAGTGTCCTCTACCAATCCCAAAGGAATGGTAATGGACTGGTCTGCCAGCTCTAGTTGGATGTGCTCTTCTTAAGTTGGGGCAGGTTCCAGGCTTAATACATTTCTCGTGAAATTAGGTTGACTCCAGAACCTGAGTCAAGGAGAGCCCTATGTGGTTCGTTTCCGACAACTTGAAGGTAGATTAAGGGACTTCCAGGATCAGTTAGTTTCCTGGGAAGGTGGCTTACCTTGATCCAGTCAGTTACGGTATGCGTTAACATAACCGTATGCGTTAGGCTCTGATGTTGAACTGAAGGGTGCTCCGCAATGTTAGATGGTGGAGGAGTGTACATGGGCTCAACCGCTTGTTGTTGCGAGAGTTTGTCTGGGCTTTTGGTTCTGAAGAAATGTATTTTCTTTTTACAGTTGTCAGAACCAACGGCAGGTTGAATATTTACAACTCTCGCAACATGACATTGCTACGGTTGAGGAGGAAGTTCCCCTTGCATTGTTGGAGCAGGAGGTGTTATAGGAACTACAAGTGGAAGAGGTGCAGATGGATTTGGAGGATGGTGTGGGTATGGAGTGTCTCCCGAAGGAGAAGGAGTCCTTCTGAAGTACTCCCGAACTTGGTAGT
>MNCI01008572.1:931249-957200 GCA_015680685.1 Gnetum montanum
TTTTGTCTGCCTTTTGTGCGGTCCCTGGGGCCCGGGGGCCCGCCCGGATGGCCCGCCGCTGGTCATCTTTTGTAATCTTGTAACATAATTTTGCTTGTTTAATACAATCCCGAACTCTTTCTCAAAAAAAAAAAAAAACTAAGAAAGATCAAGTCAACCTTCTTATTAGAGAAAATTTGGGAGTAACACCCATTGATGAAAAGACTAAAGAAAGTCGTCTCAAAGAGTTTGGCCATGTGTTAAAGCCAACAAATGCACCTATTAGACAATGTAACATTTTTAATGTTCAAGAGAAACAACGAAGAGGTAAACCTAGACAGACTTAGTTTAAAATCATAAAGAAAGACATCCTATATTTGGATATTAAGGCTTAGTTGGCTCTTCATAAATGTGAATAGCAAAAAAGAATTCATATAGCTCACCCATGTAGCTGGGATAAAGTTAGGATAATGATAATGAATAGCCTCCTTTTGTATCATTTCTCCTTTCTATTTTATGCCTTTTATATTTGTCATCAAGTGAATCTCTCAATCATCAATGAGGTTTTCTTCATGGATTATTATGGATTATGATCATATTGCACTCACCTGTCCTACATTTGCATGATGGTGAAATAATGCTTTGGAGATTGAATCTCATATTTGTCTAAAACATTTCACAATCAAGCTCCATGTTTAATTCAACTAGCATAGTAAAACTGCACGCTACAAGTGCTGCCGGCTACACAGTCTACCATCAAAACTATTCTTACAACACATGACTAACCTAGCAGATTTGCCAAGTTTCAGTAACACTAAATATCTCATGGATATCTAATAGATGAAATCCAAGCAAAGCACGAAATGAAACTTTAATCGAAGTAATACAAGTAAATTCAATAATAATATAATATAAATCATGTATAACAATCCTGCATCATCATTCTCTTTATCTTATCAAGGATGTAGTATTAAAGCATACTGCTGTTTTAACCATTTGACCGTAAAGCAGAAAACAAAACTTGATCTCAACAGGTGGTGCATTGCATTTTCCAAATCCAACTGACAACTGATTAAGCATTATTTAATTCAACTGAGAATCATGGTACTTACAAGGAACAACATTGTGAATCAGGGAACTCCTACAGCTAATTGTAGTCAATTATAAAAGTATTGTCAAAGGCAACATATTTGCAGTCGCTTACTTCTAAACTCATATATAACTTCTACGTGTGATATAAAGGGAATTGGCATCTCATGTTGCTTCCACTTGAGGCTTGAATCTCAATACCTTCTGGACTTGGCAAACACCCTTAATCTGCCGCTTCGGTGCTTGATTGGGATCAACAATACGTTTTCCTGCAAAGAGATTCTTTTCGGAGGGTCCACTTTCCTCATGTACCACAGCTTCATCTTCTGCAAAATTAACATACCACTGCTAGCTTTCTGATTTTCAAGTGATAGATATACTGTAGCCAAATCAAATCAACGGAGTCACAGCTGATTCTACTTAAAAAAGAAATATCAATCCCACTTGCATATATGTCTAATAGTCCAATATTTTTAATGATGATAAAAAATATTACAAAAATAATCAAGTTATGTTCTGCTAGAGATTCTGTAAATAATTGTTAACAAGTCTGACCTTCTATAGAAAATTGAAATTCTGAAAATTTCTGATTAAAAATGTATCTGTTTTAGTTGACCAGCAGTTGTGGTATTATAGCACAAGTTGTGGTATGTTAAGCACAAGAGGACTATGAGTCGTGGTTTATGAGAAACAAAAATGCTTAATTTTCCAGGGATACCACAAGCTCATCACAAGTCATGGTAGCTTATCATGATTGATCCACAGGCCATGATCTATTCAACTTATTTCTTGAATAGCCATGAGTCTTGGAGAAATGCCATGGGTTGTGATTGACAACCATAAGTCATCATTGATAGTGATAGCTAAAGCAATTAACCATGAGTGGTGGTTGCCTCATGGAAAACTTTCTAGGCTCACCATGAGTCGTCGTTGATTTATGGTCTCATAAAAAATTTAGATTTATGCAGATTTTGAACCCCGATTTGAAAATGAATTGAATTGTTCATGTTGCTCATAATGCAAATATAATAACTTGAACAATGTAGTACCCCTAATAACCACCCTCTAAAAATTAGTACAATTTTTTTCCAATCCTCTAAAAACATGAGATTATATTTACATTAACAACTAATAAGGATATGACTCATAATGATGGAATGATTATAAGGCCTACATACCTCCTTCCCTCATTAAACTTACCAGATTATTAATATGATAAAACCATGTCACTTCTCATAATCCTAAGAACTGATGCATCTATTGCATATCATCTGTCTTTAGTAGCATTATGATACCTTAAAAACTAGTTTTGTCCAAGGTGATTGCTAACACTCTACATCACTTGCAAAGCTAGAAAACACCAAACATTTGTGTAACTCACTTGGTTCAAGTTTTATTTTACAAGCAACACCAACGGATGTGGTTGGATGTACTTCTAGTCCTCCACTATGTTTCCATCATACAAGATCATTTAATCTATCATATGCTTCAAGCAAAGACTGAGAATAAAAAATGTATAGGTTTCAACAACTTTACCCATGCAATATGACCTTGCATTCAGGGCTATCCAACTCAAAGAATTTGGTCACCATCCGACCGTGAGTTAGGTTATCTCCAAGTTCTAAACTACACGAACAAGACATAACTCAACCATCATTTTTGGACTACACCTTGATATACCCCCAAGATAGGTGATCGGGGATCATATGTGAAGTGGGTACACAAGAATGGTGTCTGCATCATTGAAAACCTTCAAGTGTTGTGCAACTTAACCCCCTTTGGTCCAATGGCTCAAGATATAAAGCCAAAGTAAGCATATGTACAGGTAGGGTTGGATAGTGGTGCTTATCTCCACATCCAATGTAGGGTGTATGCAAAATAAATAAACAATGCAACTCATCCATTCAAAGTATGGGGATAAATATATTATTATTAGAATGAGTAGCTAATGATCCCTAAATATACTACATGCTTCACACAATGCACACCAATTAAATGCATCATCCACCTAATTACTAATTGTGGGTTTTAGGTGAATTGCTTATCTTAGGGCCCAAAGGGTTTCTAATCATAATTTATGTGGGTTAATTTTATGGAAAGCAAATAAACATACATGATCACACATATATTTTCTTTCTTTTCCTTGCACAAATAAAAGAATATAATTGTTGATAAGTAAATTTGGTTAGCATATTGAAGCAAAAATAAATAAACAATATCTACTTGCATAAAAGGAAAATCTAACTATGACAAAATGTACAAACATTCATGTAATGAAAGACTTACTCCAAGGAGACCTCCTACCTTCCAAGATGCAATGTTCTCGTTACACAGATGAATGGAGTAACTATGCATTAACAATGAATGAGCAGTCTCTAATATCATTTTCCAAAAGAGAGAGAGAGACACAAAGAGAGAGAGATGAAACAAAGGGCAGATTCTATGTGACTATTATCATTATTATTATTACCGTTCACTATGAAATCAGAAAACAGTGAACAGTAAATAACAACCAAAAAAAAGGGTAACAGTCCCTCTACTATGAATAGCTATCATTTAAAAAAAATAGAAATCTAATTTTTTTAGAAGCCAACTAGTAACATTCCATGTGCTCTTATGTGAAATGGAAAGAAGAAAGAAATAAAATTTGACACGTACTAAGCTTGAACACTATGATGGATTAACATGGTTCCAAACTTTGACATCTTCATTAATAGATTTTCTAGCCTCTTATGTTTTCACATTGAGAGAAATGTAGGTTTGGACAAAAGACCATTTAACAACAAATCGGGATATGACAACTCTCTTGAAAACCCCACAAAACTGACCCAAAAATGACCAACAAAACAAAACATGTGCACTCAACAAAAGACACCAGAAATCCTCAATATGCATATATTATTTTTCAATTTTAAAATGAGTACTCAATGGACCTTTTGGCCATCTAGCTGTGCTACACCAAGGCCTTCCAACCCTACAGCATCTTGTAGCCCACACAAGAACACCGGGGTTGGATAAAATGGTGGGAGCTAACACCATCAAGCACCTTCAAGAATTAAGCCCTCGTAACCCACACAAAAATCACCAATCTTGGACAAAGTGATGGAGGGCATTTTTTTTATAAAAATGATCACAAGAACGTAAAATACCAAGTGCACATAACACAAGAAAATGCTAACTCATAGGCCCAAAACATGCATACCAAAATCAGATCCAAGACACATGACAAACTCCATGCATGATTTACAAATCACAAGAAATCTCACATATCCTCATAAAATAATCCTCACCTATCTAAGCCAATATAACTTCAAACAGCTAGTAAAAATTTTGGACAACATGGGTTTGAAATACACACCTTTAAAGTTGAACTTGACCAATCTAGTGACGGAGAAGACACCTCGAAGTTGGGTTGTTGTCTAGCCAATGGCCTCAAAAATCAACTTCAAATTATAGGTCCAAGGTGCTGCCAAACTACCCTCACCAAAATCAGAGAAAACATTCCCTTGAATCAGCCAAACAGTCCCCCAAAAAAATCAGAGCCAAAAGCCTCCAATAGCAACAGCAAATCCACCTCCCAAGAGCCCACAAGAACACTCAAAATAGCCCAAGAAATGGTTGAGAACAAGCAAGGAACATCCACTCTTCATCTCCTCTCCTCAACTCCTCACCCCTCCAACCAGCATAGTCTCTCCTTCATTAGCCAAAAGTCCAAATAAGAGTGAACACCCCCTTTATTTATAGGATGGAGGAGACTCTAGGGCTTGGGTAAAGACTTGTGCACAAGAGCTGACACAATGGTCAAAGAATTGACAAGCCATTCTTCAAAAAAAAAAATTATTCATGGCATCATTGATCTTTGACTTGGACAAGCAAGCTCTCATGAGGGTGTCGACATGTGAAATTGACAACACTCAAGAGAGTTACATAGCCCCTATTAAATGAGTCCTTTGTCCCCCTTTTCCAGCCATTAATATGAAGTGGACAATTTGCATTAAAAAAATAGATGTCATCATCAGTATATCATGGAGCATACATTACCATCCCACATTGACTATTCTCATAGCCCCACCTTTTTGTCTTGGTTTAAGTCACTTTTTAGTTTATATATTATAAGGTTTCTAATTAATTTTTGGCCTTTTTTGTTTCCTATAATTTATCTAGTAAAAATCATTGATACTAAAATTTTTGTCCATCCAATATTTTACACATGTCAAGCTAGTTGTAACGAGCACAAACATGCTATAGCTACCATGCTAAAAATTAATATTTTGATTAAATCAAGGAAAATATGGTTCCACTAGGTACTTTTTTAATCGTTTAACATTAAAATCTCAAAATTTGGGGCTTGAATTGAAAAATTAATTGTAGATCTATACTCTAGGTGGAAAGTTGAGTTAGTCCTCCAAATTTGAGCATAATCCATCAACTTTGAATTGTGATGTATTTTAATTAATTAAATATTTAATAATTTACAAATTCTAACTAAATGTCAAAATAAACCATGAATCCACATCATGTAAATTTTTAAATATTATTCTAAAATAATGCTAGACTTTGTAATGCCCATTCATTAATTTTATATATATATATATATAACTTAAAATTATAAAAATAAAAAATAAGAGTAATATTGCTTATGTCACCCAAACAAAGGTCTTCATATTACTAAGAAGTATTTGTCACATCTACAAATATATATAAACTTTAAAACAAATTAAAGTCTAAATATTTAATAGAATATTAAGGTCACATGTACAAATGTGGGGCATTACAAACAAATAGCTTTGAATTTTGAGATATAATGGAGGGAGATGAAATTTTCCAATCTTGCAATGCAAATCTTGTTATGAGCTAAGGCTTAATGGGATTGTTGACAATGATGATAATTGATGACAGAGTTGATGACTTGATGCTGAAAACTAATTTAGTGATAATGGTAGATAACGTTGATGAGAAGCAAATACTTGATGAAAAAGAATAGTTGGGAACAAATGCTTTGAAGAAGGTGAACTGCTCCGAGAACAAGAAGATCTTGGGAAAATTTGTAATCACTCTTTATTGCTAGTAAAACTGATATTTACATTCATCTATGGCCTTGGAATTTTAAAAAAATGGTTGGGAACATGCTAAGGGGGTTTGAGGAGTCATTCCTCATAGTTAAAAAACAGGAAATTAAAGTAAATCAGGATAAATTGGGGCCAAAGAAATACATTTTCCCATTAATTCATGAAAATTAAAAAAAAATACATTTAACTTTGGTAATGAAGGTGAGCCAAGTAAATTCTGTCTTTGAAGTTGACTTCATGCTGGAGGTAAATTAGACAACTCAAATCAATGGAGTCATAGTTGTTTCTACATTAAAAAGAAATATCAATCCCACTTGCATGTATGTCCAAAATAGTGCAATATTTTTAATAATGATAAAAAATATTACAGAAATAATACCATTATGTTCTGTTGATATTCTAATGTTTATGTAAATAATTGTTGGCAAGTCTGACCTTCTATAGAAAATTGAAATTGTGAAAATTTCTTATAAAAAATGAATTTTTCAGTTTACCACGAGTTGCGGTATTACAGCACAAATAGTGGTCTGTTGACCATGAGAGGACCATAAGTCATGATTTATGAGAAACAGATATGTTTAATATTCTAAGGATACTATGAGCTGACCACAAGTTGTGGTGGCTTATCACGACTAATCGACAAGTTGTGGTGTATTTACCTTATTTTCTTTAATGGCCACGAGTCTTAGAAAAATGCAATGGGTTGTGACTGTCGATCACAAGTCTTGATAGCTAAAGCAATTGACCACGAGTGGTGGTTGCCTCATGGAAAAATTTCTGGGTTGACCAACAATTGACCATGAATTGTGGTTGAATCATGGTTTGATAAAAAAATTCCTATTTCTACAAATTTAGAACTTAGATTTAAAAATGGATTGAATCATTGATGTCACCCAGGGATGTAGATGACACAAATATGATAAGTCAAATAGATAGCTTCAAATTTTGAGAGATGATGGAAGCAGATAATGTTGATGACTGTTGGTCTTCAGTATTAAGAAATTTCCAATGTTGCAATGCAAATCTTGTTCTAAGTTGAGGTTTAATGGGATTGTTGACAATGATAATATTTGATGACAACAGTAGATGATGTTGCTGAGAAACAAATACTTGATGAAAAAGAACAATTGGGAACAAAAGCTTTGAAGAAGATTGATAAGCAGTTTGGTACCCCCTACGCCCAACCATACAAATCACAAGCGTTCACGTACAATCTAGTCAAATTCCGTGAATAGGACTAGTGTGGTATCTAGATTGTTAAGCATTGATTGCAGGTCATTGTCTTCCCACTTGGACTAGTGGTAGCTTTGTTACGTATGGTTTAATCTAAAATAAGGCATATGATTATTGATGTTGTGCGGCCCTTAAACTAACTAGATAATAATGTAAAAATTAATTATTTAAACTAATTAATAACAAGAAGATAAATCCTAAACTATCCTAAGGGTGATGAGTGTCCGTTCCTAGCTTGTCATACATGTCATGAACTCACGTATCCACTACTAAGATTACTAAGTGTTATGCTATTGGGCAAACCAAGCAATAACGTTGTTAGGATTATCAAGCAAATATGTGTTTGCACTCAAAATTGGCCGTGCTCATTCAGCTGATTGATTAACATGCATAGAAATGTAAATGTTAACTACATAGAAAATAAAGTGCATTGAAAGTAAATCTATTCTAAGTCAAAGTGCTGCAATGAATAGGAATCAATCTTGATCTTATTGTTGTTCACGGAATGTGTCCAAGTACAATACCACTCAAATAGGATGCCATATAACTGACTCAAATCCACACTGCAGGCACTCACTGATTGTTTGCTGAGATTATGAAATAAAACTACAATAGTCTAACTACACTACTGAGCAAAATAGTGCCAAATACATGACGGGTGCTTGCATATTTATAGGCAAATACAAGCACTGAGTCAACAGAGATGTGTTAATGCATTTAGCTAAGTCGATGCATCTAAGATGCATTGCCCATTAATGCGTCTACGCACTTTCATCCACACATATGCATTGACAGGGATGTGTCAATGAAGCTGCCCAACATATTACATCTCATCAAAGATGAACAGCCATGAGAACAAGAAGATCTAGGGAAAATTCGTAATCAATCTTTATTGCTAGTAAAACTTATCATTACATTCATATATGGCCTTGGAATTTAAAGAGGTGGGTTGAGGAGTCATTCTCTATAGTAAAAAAATAGGAAACTAAAGTAAATAAGGATATATTGAGGCCAAAAAAAAAAATACATCGCCCATCAATTCATGAAAATTAAAAAAATACATTTGACTTTAGTAATGAATGTGAACCAAGTAAATTTTGTCTTTGAAGCTTTGACTTCATGCTGGAGATAACGCATCATTGTGCACTAGTACTAACAATCCCTCTTTTAGTGTGCAATGGATACATCTTCTTTTTCTTCTTCTTGTCTTCTTGATGCCTATATTGTTGCAAAGGTGCTCATGTTTGTAATGAAGAAGAGGTTTAGTTAATAAGTCTGTCAATTCTTCATTAGTATCCACACATATTGGTTTGACATTGCCCTCATTTACTTCTTGCTTGATAAAGTAATATTTTATATCAATATGTTTTGATTTTTTATGATGAACATGTTCTTCAAAGAGTTGTATGGCTAAAGTGTTGTCACAATATAAATTGACAGGGAGATCTCCATGGAATGCAAGATGGTTCATGAGTTTCTTTATCCAAAGAATGTGTTAGGTACAATCTGCCATAGCAATAAATTCTACTTCACAAATTGAAAGACTGATTGTGGTTTGCTTAATTGATTTTCAATGTATTCATTGTTTCCATGAAAAATGATTGCTCCTAATGTAGACTTTCTATTATTATGATCTCCTCCCCAATCGGCATCTGAGTAGGTATGAAAGTTTCCATCTCCATTTGTGTAAATAAGTCCATGGTCTGAAGTACCTTTCATATATCTTACTACATGAGTGAGAGCATTAAGATGAGCCTATCTAGGTTCTTGCATAAATCTTGATAAGAGAGAGGTGGCAAACTCTAGGTTTGGCCTTGTATGACAAAGAAATATAAGCACTCCAATCATGTTTCTATATAGTGTAGCATCTACTAGGGTTGCATTGTCTTCGTGCTCCAGTTTAAGGTTGCAAGTAAGAGAAGTTTTGGCAGTGTTTTCTTTGTTGATTTTGTATTTTTCTAACATAGAGGTAGTGTATTTAGTTTGATGAACTTTAATTCCCTCCTTATCTTGGTTAACTTGTATTCCAAGAAAATACCTCAATTCTCCTAAGTCTTTCATTTCAAAATCATTCTTCATGTTTGTCTTAAAGTCTTCTATCAGTTTATTATTTGTGGCTATAAATACAAGGTCATCCACATAGAGTGAGATTATTATGGAATCCTTGTTGTTATGTTTGTTAAATACAAAGTGGGTTCAAACATGCACAATGAGAATCCTTTCTTCAGCATGTAGTCATTGATCCTATAAAACCAAGCTTTATGGGCTTGTTTTAGTCCATATAAGGCTTTCATTAATTTGCATACTTTATCTTCCTTTTCTTTGATGGTGTATGCTTCTGGTTGATAGACATACACTTCTTCATTGATGTTGCTATTTAAGAAAGTTGATTTTATGTCCATTTAATATAGTTTAAGTTTGTGAGGAGCAACAATGGATAGAATGAGTTTAATGGTTTCAAATCTTGTTACTAGAGCACCAATCTTCTCATAGTTAATGTGTTTCTTTTGTTTGAAGTGTTTTGCTACAAGTTTTGCCTTATGTTTGATAACTTCTCCATTTTCATTAAATTTGGTTTTGTACAGCCATTTGCAATCAATCACCTTTTTCTCCTCTTGGTTTGTCAACTAGTTTCCAGGTTTATTCTTCATGATGGCTTCATATTCTCTGTCCATAGCATCTTTCCATGTTTTGATCTTAAAGGCTTCTTCTACATTTTTTGGTTCTAGAGAGAGGCTTGAATATGCTATATTGGTAATGGAATTTGATCTAGTTATTCTTCTTTCAAAATTGTTGTCCAACATTTGCTCTTGAGGATAGTCTCTTTGAACCCAAAGTTGGTGAGTATTTTGAATCTTTGATTTTTCATTGTGAGGCTGAAATTCTTTTATTCCAAATTTGTCTTCTATGAATGCAACATCTCTAGATAGTACCATTTGTGCTCTAAGGATTATAGTATGTGTATCTACTTGTCTTGGTGTCATAGCCTAGAAAGATGTGTTTTTTCCTTTATTGTCCAAGTTTGTCTATGAATTGTTTTGGTGTTTTGACATAATAATGACATCCAATGATCCTGATGTGATTTATGTTTGGAAGCTTGTAGTAGAAGAGCTTATAGAAAGACTTGTCCTTATTGCTACTGCTAATAATCCTATTGGTGATGTAGGTGGCAACATTTATGGCCATGCTCCAAAAAATGTCATGCATTTAGACATTTCTTAACAAACATCTCATCATGTCTTGTAGAGTTCTTTTCTCTCTCTAGAATTCCATTTGATTGTAGATGATATCTGCATGTAGTTTGATGAAAAATGCCTTAGCTTTTGCAAAAATATTTAAATTCTTAGTTAATGAATTCTCATCCTCTATCTAATCTAATGACTTTGATGAAAAGGCTCATAGCATTGTTCATGATGATGTAAAAATCTTTGAATTTGCTTATTGTTTGAGCCTTATTTTTCATATTATAGGTCCAAGAATATCTGAAATAGTCATCTACCATAATAAGAGTGTTTGCTCCACCTATTGAAGTGATTGGCATAGGTTCAATGAGATCCAATGTGAAGAAGTTCAAGGGGTTTATCTTTTCTTTGCATAGGCATAGTGTGGGGACTATTAGTTTGTTTTTCTTGAATGCAAATTTCACATTTTTCATTAGGAGCTTTGTTGATTTGAAGTCAAATAGCCTTTTTTTTAGCTTTGTCATTTTTTCCATATTGTTGTAAGATGTGTGTCCCAACCTTTTGTGCCACATTTTGGCTTCCTCCTCATTAGCTATGTGACCTTGATATTCAGATGTGATTTGATGAGTGTCTTCTAGTTTATTTTCATAGCCAATGATTTGAACAATTGTTTGTTCGGATTTTTGAATCATGTCTATGGGATTTCCTTTAAGATCAAAATGATTGCAATTAATACAATATATTCTATTGTAGGCCTTGACTCTAATGATTTCTTCTTCATTTTTCTTGATGATGATGCATAGGTCATTTTTGAAATTAATATGTATCCCCTTCCTAGCCATCTATCCCACTAAAAGCAAAGAATTTGAGAGATTTGGTACATAAAACACTTTAGTTATGGCTATAACTTTATTATTAGGGAGTTTGACAATGCAATTTACAATTCCTTTCATATTGAGACGATTTCCATCACCGATTTTGATCTTGCCAATCTTATTTGATTTGTATTGGAAAAGACAAGACTTATAGGGTGCTGTGGCTAGAACATCCATTGTCAATTATTCAAGAATTTGAATTAATGGTACTGCTTGAATTAAGAGCTTTGAAATGAACTTGGTCTTCTTCTTAAATTGATGTCTAAGTGGTGTCTTCCTCCTAATTTTTGTTTTGAAGTAGGAGTACATCAAATCCAGTTTTTGCCCAACAATTCTCTATGGTGTGGCCTCTCTTTTGAAGAACTTGCATGATGGAATTGAATTGTATGTTTGAGCATTTCTTTATTCTTGTGAGTTCTTACTTCCTCGCATAAACCCTCCACCTCTATTCTCTCTTTGGAAATTCTCTATCAATTCTTGATCATTTTGTTCTTCAGTGTTGTTTCTATTAAATCTTCTCCTTCATGTGCTTGCTATAAAAACTTGCTCTTTTTCAGTGTTGTTTGTTCTTAAGCTTTTTAGGGTTCTGATATAAGCAACTAGGCCATCAATGGTAAGTTGTTTGAATTCCTTATTTTGCAAGAAATTCATCATTATGTTTTGATACCTAGGATCATTTTAGATAGCTGCTACTACCTTTTGAACCTTCTGATGATGGGTAAAGCCACAGCCAAATTCATTAATGTTCTTTATATTATTGTACACTCTTATTAAAAAGTCTTCAATGTCTTCATCCTTCTGGATTTCTAGTTTGTCAAATTTAATTCTATATAGAAATTATTTTGTGTGTTGGTTTTCTGAATTTCCAAGATAATCTAAGCACAATATATCCCATACTTACATTGCAGTCTATAATGAACACAATCTTCTAGCTATAGCCTCTAATACATTAAAAATGATTATCATGCTAGCATGAGAATCTTTTCTTTCTATTTTTCTTCTTCCAGCATCTCTTTAATCAAAGGGTCTTCCTCATCTTTGTCTCCCTTTTTTAAAATGATCTTAACAGGAGCATCTTCTGAATCAACTGCCTTAAGGAGGCCTTTCATCATGTCCTTCCATAATATGAAATCTTGGGTCCCATTGAATATGATAGGACATTTAGCTATTGCTTTGTTGCAACTCATGATGACCAGACTTTAATACCAGTGTAAATAATTGTTGACAAGTCTGACCTTTTATAGAAAATTGAAATTCTGAAAATTTATCATTAAAAATTGATTTTTTCTGTTTACCACAATTTGTGGTATTACAACACCAGTTGTGGTTTGTTGACCGCAAAAGGACCACTAGTCATGGTTTATGAGAAACATAGATATTTAATATTTTGAGGATACGACAAGCTAACCATGGGTCGTGGTGGCTTACCATGATTGATTCACAGGTCATGGTGTATTTACCTTATTTTCTTAAATGGCCACAAGTCTTGGAGAAATGTCACAGGTCCTAATTGACAACCAAGAGTTGTGGTTGATAGTAATAGCTAAGCAACTGACCACAAGTGGTGGTTGCCTCATGGAAAATGTTCTAGGCTGACCATGAATCGTGATCTGTTACCTGATGATACCACAAGTTGTGGTTGAGTTGTGGTCTAATAAAAAATTCAGATTTTTGCAGATTTTGAACTTGGATTTGAAAATGAATTGATTTGTTGATATCACCCAGGGATGTAGATGATACAAATATAATAACTCGAATAGATAACTTCGAATTTTGAGAGATAATGTTGATGACTATTGGTCTTCAATTTGATGAAATTTTCCAATGTTGCAATCCAGATATTGTTTTGAGTTGAGGTTTAATTGGATTGTTGACAATGATGATAATTGATGACAAAGTTGATAACTTGATGCTAAAAATTAATTTGGTGACAATGGTAGATGACGTTGACCAGAAACAAATACTTAATGAAATAGAACAGTTGGGAACAAAAGCTTTGAGGAAGATGAGCAACTAGGAGAACAAGAAGATCTTGGGAAAATTCATAATCAAGCTTTATTGCCGGTAAAACAGATCATTCCATGCATGTATGGCCTTGGAATTTAAAGAGAATGCTTGGGGCCATACTAGGCGGATTCCGAAGTCATTCCCCATAGTAAACAAACAGGAAATTAAAGTAAATAAGGATGATTTGGGGCCAAAAGGAAATACCCCATCAATTCATGAAATTTTTTTAAGAAAATACATTTGACTTTAGTAATGTAGGTGAACCAAGTAAATTTTGTCTTTGAAGCTTTGACTTCATGCTGAAGATAAAGTAGCATTGTGTACTAGTCTAACAATTTAAACATAGCATATGCACAATTTCTCACAAAAAGATCAAAACTTACATCATTTATCATGCACAAATGTCTACCCCCATCATTACCATATATACGATGAGCTACATACAGAAAATGGGCATTCACTTAAGATGGATGATTTACAGTGAATGAAGTATCAAACTCAATTTATGGTTATGAAAATATCACAGATGGCATGTTGCTTCAAAACACAGGGAGTGGTCATTTCAGCTAACCAATGCTCCAAGCACTTTCATGAAATTTATGCGTAAGGTATTGAAAATTTTCATTAGGAATATTGTCATTGTTTTCTGTATCATATTTTTGTTTTCAGCAAGAGACATGAAGGGCATCTTGAGTCTTTGAGAAAGTTTTTCAACAAACAACATAATACACAACACGTATTCAGGTCCAGTAATGCACAAACCTTGTATTTAACTCCAAATGTCATTAAGCCATCAATAAAGAACCCAAGAACACATTAGCTTAGAATCTTTTTCAGTTGTTTCCAATGTAACTTCCACGTAATTTTATGATTGTTGTCAAATCCTTTCCCTATCTTTACAGGTCAGCCCATATTGATAGAATAAAGGCACCGTAATGATGATAACGGTTTTGTGATTGTTAAGGGAAATTAACATAATTTAGTCAGATTTTTGTCATTTAACTGGAATTAGGCATTTGAAAAAAAAAGAATAATTAGAATTACAGATATAATTACCTTCGGAAAAAACAATACATGATCCCACTGTCTCCACATACTCCCCAATCTGCAACAAAAAAAAAACAAGAGTCTTCAACAGTAGGAAATATAAATTTACCATACACAATACAATGCTTAAATGCCAAAAGTAGCACTTGGAAGAATTTATTTGATAACTGAAAGGTTGTTTCCTTGCTAAAAAGTTGCATTGAATTAAGCAGCTATTCTGTGAGAGCAATGAAGGATAGAGAAAAACTGAGCATCGGAAAGAGAATTTCTAATATAACACAAAGCTAGTATCACACTTTTCAGCTGTTGAAAAATAAAATTAAAATTGTATTGCTCTGTTATATGAATTTTAAAAAAAACTGGTGATAGCCTATGACCTAAGCATTTTCATTCATGAATACAAAGCAAATAACTTCACTGCAAAAATAAAAGCAATAAAGCAAGCAGCATTATTTGAAACCTTATTTCCTAATTGGGCCACAATTTTGTGACAGCCTGTAAATGTAAAAATAAGTGATTAATTAATTTTTCATCATACACATTCAAATCCCATTTTTCCAACAATATACATTTTTTGCTCTTTTATTTTTGTTTTTTTCTTTTTAGGTTGGTTCATAGGAAAACAAGGTACCACATTCAGTGTTTCCATGGAAAACCTAACATCCAGTTGAAATTGTGTAGCAATAAACAGAATCCTGAATAACATGGGCACCATAAATGGTTGAAAGGTTGAAACGCAGTTCACATGTCTTATAAGAAGTACAATTTCTATTGTGCTTATGTTTCTTTTCTTTGCTTTTTGTTTCTTCTTCTTTTTTTAACAATTTGGGTGAACAACTGTTAAGTGCTTGTTTCTTAAGTTGCAAAACCTGGATTAAAGCCTAGGTAGAGCTACTCAAATGAGGATAAGCTTTTGCTCATCCACCGCCCTTGTAAGATCCAACTTTGGCAAGATGAGCATTGAGCCATAGGTGATGACCCTTTTATAATCCTTTAAATGTAAAGAGTCAAATTTAAACAAAATTGTCCATTGCAATTTATAGCCTTGTTTCACCATCTATCATATTGTGCTTCTATTTAAATTTGTTTATCATAATTGGTGATTAAATTTCTGTGTTGCTAATCCAATTATGTTGTTAATTTAAGATAAATTAAAAGTTTATGTGCACTGATGTGAATGCATATAAGTCAAGAGGAGTATGTAGGTGTTACTTGGAAACTATAAGAAACAGAAACTGTGATTTGATTACATCCGAGAAGACCCGTTGGATTTATTGTACATATTTGGTATAGACCACATGAAATTTAAACACATCTTCAATATAATGTGCTAAAGCAATTGACATAGTTTTGAAAAATTTAAAAGGTGACTTTGCATTAATATTCCACTTTTTTTAAGTGATGTTGTGTAGATACAGTAAAGAAAAACATGTTTCTCGTCCTCGATTTGGCCACTCTATGGGCATTATGTTTTACTATAGTACTTAGCCGGCTCTCTCTCTCTCTCTGGAGTTAACTAAAAAAAATATTTCAGCTGAACTACAAAATTTTTAGGTCTTAGAAATAAACCACCGAGCATGATCAAGGATCCATTATATAAGCATCAGTTCTTTAAAATAAAAATCAAAAAATTAGAACTATCATTGTTAGGGTAGCAACTTATTGTTAACATTTGTTTGCAACATTTTAGGCTTGCTAGTTTCAAAAACTCATGCATTTTGATCTCTTTCTGTAAGTGGCATTCTCTTTTTACAATCAATAGCATATTCTATCTAGGCTAGATTCAGCACCCTCAAAGATTATTAATTTCTTTCAAATCAAATTTCAAAATTTTGCATAAATCAGGTTTCAACTCTTTGCTTGGTAGCTACAAAAATCTAACTAAGCACATTAGATCTTTCAAAAAGCTATAAATTTATAATTAAAAATTAACAAACTCACCAGCGTTGTTCCATCACCTATTGTTAGCACTGGATTAATTGTGTCTAGACCCTGTATTTACCATGAACAAATATTAGTGTAATAATAACCATATATTATTCAGTTTATGCCAACAGTGAAGGAAAAAAGCAATGATTGAAGAGAGTTCATTCACTTACAGAAAGAGTATATGGCACATTTGGAGGAACATTCAAAACACAATCAAATTCCATTAAGACGTACTCTTCCTCCTCCTCTTCTTCTTTACCAAATTCTTGGGTTTGAGATGACTATTTCAACAGAAAACCCAAAAAAAAAAAATTCAAATACTTTTCCCAACATTAATATGCGGCATTGCTCACTAGAAGACTTGCATTTTAAAGGTAATAGGCTCAACTCCAAAATTTTTGGCTGAGATATAGAGAGTAGACGAGACTTGATTCAATCGAGTAGATCCCAACAGTCACTTTAAGGATGTAATTAAAAAAAATAGCTGTTACAATTTTAAATTTGCAAAAAAAAAAAAAAAAAAAAAAAAAAACAGACTGCTCCTGAAATTAATCTATAACTTTAGTAATACATATAAGTGACTAAAGGATCTGATTGATTTACTTACATAAGTAACTGCTGGCTCACTGGCCATGTGAAAGAAGGTCTTTACCAAACCTGAAAGAAAAACAGAAACATTAGTTCAGAATGAAAGATGATGCATAGCCAACATGGATCTTAAATGGATTAGGAATGCTGATGATGAACCAATGACACATGAATATTTTACCTTGCTTTTTTAACATTTCCAACATTCTTATTGATAGGAACCCATATTAATACATTGTGCTCCACTACATTTTCAATCTAGTTTATTTATCAGCATTTAGATAAGGGCCAGGTTTTACCATGGCTTTGATTTACAACTCTGATCTCTTGTACATGATAGACACCACCTTAATACTTGAAATAACTATAATCATTTGTTTATGTTATTCCCCCATAAAAATTAGTTTAAACAAAAACCAAAACTGAACAATGATGTTTAGTATGTACCATTGTTAAGTAAGCTAAATGCTATGTCCAATGCGGTGAATTCTAACGTCCATTTGAATCAAAAGAAATAAATGGAAGGAAAAACCCTCTCGATTAATTTAACAAAAATCAAGGTCTCCAGACATGTAATTGCAGTTTCTGTTCATAAGAGGCCTGAGCAGCTAAATCTTCGTCTTAGAAGCTTGTGTTAGACGTCTTGTACAACTATCTACTTATTTTCATTATGAATCTTTGAAAAGTGAGAAGTACAATTATGTGTGAGTATAACAAAGTCGCTATTTTCATTATGAATCTTTGAAAAGTGAAAAGTACAATTACGTGTGAGTATAACAAAGTCGTTAATGGATATTAAACATGTGATGGTTAAGTTTAAATTATTGGCTATGAAATTTGCATTTTGAATTTTTCTTTGTTGCAATTCATGACAAAATCGTGAGAGACTAGTTTCGTACTTCGGATTTGATTTCTAATCATACTATCATAGCAAGCATTTCAATTTATTTTAAAATATGTTCAAACAAATAAATTTAACACATGTGCCATAAATTTAACACAGATAAATGAAAAGATAATACACAGAAAAAGAAAAGCAAATTCCGGGCAGACGACCTTACAATTAAACCGCAGCCGCTACTGGACTGAAAACACAATCTCCTTTAACAACGCATGAAAGGTGAGAAAAATCATTCAATGCAGGGTTCTTGGTCCAACCACGATGGGTGCTAAGTACGTTTAACTTGCTGCATTCTGTTTTCAAAATATCCTTAAAAAAGCCTTATAAAGAGTACTGAAACAGCGAACGTTCGAATATATCCACATCGAGGGTATAGGGATGAGCGTCAAATTATTGTTTTGTCTTTTTCTAATATAAATACTCAACACTTGCAATTAGCTGGGAACATAGCTTTAACTTCTAGCTTTCACCATTGTAAGTAATAAATTGTGGGTTCAAATTGATCCCGGGCAGGTTGAGGAGCCCAAAAAATAGTAATAATAAGAAAAAGAATTTCAAGTATATCACAAGTTTGGCATTAAGTAGACATCATTAAAAATTGGAAAGAAAAAACTATTTGATTATAGGATTGTCTACTCATATGAATAACTTTACCATTGATACTTTTAAAATTAGTGAAGAAAATTAATTGTTACGAGGGATGAAGGTCCTAGTTATAACAAAATTTACATCACTTTTCAACATTCATGTTTGAACTTAAAATAGCAAAAGGATTCGAGATAAAAAGACGTGGCTTAATACCAATCTTGGTTACAAAGCAAGAGTGGCACCACTGGTGGAAGATCTTCACCTCGTAGCATGTTATTGATCTTATGTCAAGAATCTTTACTATCAACTATAACCTTCTTATCGACACTAGTTTTAATCTTTGAGTTCATAGTATTCTTGTCAAATAAGAAAAAATTTGCCTTACGAGCTATCTATCCAAATTGCTTAACTTTGTCTCTAGTACTAGCAAAAATATACATAAGAGTTTCTATCTTCTCTAGATTCTTTATTACTATTTGATCATTCTTATCATTGACATTAACTTGATTTTCCATATTTTCAACTTCACATTATTTTTTTCTATCTTCAACTTTAACACATTTTTCACTTTCTTTAAAATCTTTTTTCTTTAGCAGAAAAAGACAAACATTAAACAAATGACCTTCATGATGGTAAAAGTTGTAAGAATTAGTAAGATTATAATATGTAATTAGTTGAATATAAGCCTTTCCTCCTGCTTGTAATACTAAGTCATTTTAATGCTTGAGAAGGTTGATTTCAACAAAAAAACATCTACAAAATTCAAAAGTTGTAGAAATAGGTTTCATATGCTTAATGGAACCAATAAGACTAGCAATTTCCTACTCAACTTTCTAAAAAATCAATGATAGATTATACAACTCAACAAAACATAGAACTTTAGCATATTATTTAAATTGGACATTAAAATATGGAGCACACTTATGAATGATCAACATTGCATGCATACGTATATATCTAGGGCACATTGCACTATGAAAGCATTGTCTAACTCAACAAGCAAAGAAAAATAAGAATAGTACCTAGTGATAGAGCATGAAAAGGCTAAGACGTCACATCTATGATGTCATAGATGCAACGTCGCATCTACATTGTAGCATCCCCTGCTACAACACTTCTGCATTGTAGCATTTGCATCAACAAGCGTGCATCAATGCATACCTGTCAATGCATATGTGTTGATGCAATGTTTGTTTTCGCCTATGAATATGCAAGCACCTATCATATATTTGGCACCTTTTGATCATTTTGTAGGTAGACTCTTGCACTTTCATTTTGTGATTTCAGTAAACAGTCAGTGAGTGCTCGTAGTGTGAATCTGAGTGGGTTGTACGGAGTCCTATTCGAGTGGCATTATACCTGGACACAATATATGAATGGCAATAATATCAAGATTGATTCATATTCATTGCAACACTTTGACTTAGAATAGATTTATCTTTAATACTTTCCATGCACTTAGTCAATATTTACAATTCCATGCACATTAATTAATTGGCGGAATAAGCAGGACCAGTTTTAAGCGTAAGCACGTATTTGCTTGGTAATCCTAGCAGCATTATTGCTTGGTTCACCTAGTAGCATCACACTTGGTAATCGCAATATTAGATACATGGGTTTAGGATGTGTACAGCAAGCTATATTCATGGCAATAATATATGAATGGCAATCCCAATATATGAATCCCAATATATACATGGTAATCCCAATATATGAATGGCAATAATATCAAGATTGATTCATATTCTTTGCAACACTTTGACTTAGAATAGATTTATCTTTAATGCAATTTACTTTTCATGCACTTAGTCAATATTTATGATTCCATGCACATTAATTAATTGGTGGAATAAGCAGGACCAGTTTTAAGCATAAGCACGTATTTGCTTGGTAATCCTAGCAGCGTTATTGCTTGGTTCACCTAGTAGCATCACACTTGGTAATCCCAATATTGGATACATGGGTTTAGGATGTGTACAACAAGCTAGGAATGAACACTCATTGCCTGTATGCTAGTTTAGACTTTATCTTCCTATTGTTACTTAGATTAAATAATTAATTTCTCTATTATCGTTAACATTAGTTTAAGGCTACAACATATGCCTCGCTTTGGACTAAACCATATGTGACAAAGAGACCACTAGTCCAAGTGGGAAGACAATGTCCTGTGATTAATGCTTAACAATTTAGATGCCACACTAGTCCTATCCATGAAATTTGACCAAATCGTGTGTGAATGTTTGTGATTCATATGGTAGGGCGTAGGGGGTACCTGCCACTCATCACCTAGCATGAAGGACTTTGATGTTATGTTTTTTCATTATCTCATTTAACTATGAAACAAAACTTTGATTATGAGACAAGTATCCCATAATTTAAATGAACATATATTGTGATAAAAAATCAACAACCAATGACTCATATACATCATTAGGAAGAACAAAAGTAGGTATCTTAGTTGCATTAACATCACTAGATGAAAGCATCACAACTTTTTTCTTACCAACTTGTAAATCTACATTTTGAAAGTCAACAAAAAGTTTTGCATCAATAAAAGAAGAAAAAATTTCAACATTGGTTAAAGCATTTGGAAGTAATAGAGAATCCTCCATTAGGAAATTCTACAAAAATTAGATTTGCTAGAGCCAAATCATAGAAAGAAAAATCAAATTTCATCTCGAGACATGTTACATTTAGCTTAAGTGTTATCAATGTATCATGTCTGTTTGTTCAAAACAAAATATATATATATTATGTTTCAAACCCAAGCTTCTTTATTTCAAAGAAATAAAAATATATTATGTTGCTTTAGGGTGTTTGAGAGGACAAGAACTAGATAATTGTATATACTCTTATGGGCATTTGGTTAACACAAAACTTTAATATAAAAGAAACATCATACCTATTAGAATCATATATATGAATTGCAAACCATAAGTTACATTCCAGGATTATATATAGTCAAAGTACTAATTTTGAAAGGATTAAGGTAAAAGAAAATTGTCTAGCTTAAGAATTTCTATGAATGAAAGCTTCGAAGATATTTAAATTTAATCTACTTTTGAAGTTGTTTGAAGACCTTTATTATAATTCAAAATGTAAAAGATAGCATAGGCCACCAATCAAGAGCTCTAACTAACAAAACAATGTCTCATTGATTTAGGATTATATATAGTCAAAGTATTGATTTTGAAAGAATTAAGGTAAAAGAAAATACTCTAGCTTAAGAATTTCCATGAATTAAAGATTTAAAGATATTTAAATTTCATCCACTTTCAAAGGTGTTTAACCTTTATGAGAATTTCAAAAGTAAAGGAGAGCACATGCAATTGGTCAAATAGTTAGCTTGCACATTGTACTTAAAGGTACAAGTTTTAAAGCCCACTATTAGCTTCTTTTGCACTAGCTATGCTACCAAAGTAGGTGTATGTCCTAAGCACTATCATACCCTCTAACAAAATTTAAATGGTAAATGAAACTTAAATAAAATGTCATTATTGAACATGAAGAAATTATGGTATCCCAAATAATCAAGTTATTTTTTTTTTCTTAAAGAGCTTCAGTGTGATTCAATTTGGCAACCTCTTACCTAAAAGGATAATGAGATAACCACCCAAGCCATCTATCATTGGCCAACACCAAAACTAGATGACTATATGTACTTAGGACATATATTCAACACGAAACTTTGGTATAACTTAAGTAAAATTTTATAATCAACAATAGTTTTTTTGCAATTATGTGGGGAATAGAAAAGGTCCCCATGCAACACATTCATATAATAATATGGGTTGGAAAAGACTGCGAAAGGATTTTCTTTTGATCTCCTATGCCAAAATTTGTTTCCTAATGTACTTATTTCTTATAGCAAAATAGAGCTCACATGTCACTTGAAACCCTTTGAAGAATAAGGGTATTACAAATATAATTACTAGTAAATTTAACTTTAAAACATTTATAAGATCCATAAATTTCAAGGATTTTTTCTAAAAAAAATTGTAATTTCTATTTCTAGTACTACAAAATACAATTTTAGTCTTATCAATATTGAACTTCATACCAAAATGGTTGTAGCAATCATGGAGGATTTGAAGCATGTCATTTAATCTTATAGTTAATTTTTCAATCAAGGCCACATCAACTACAAAGAGAAGTGATGAAGCAATTACTCTAATTATTAGAGCAGTTATTATTAGAGCGGTTATTCTAATTATTAAAGCAGTTATTCCCGAGTTACTCCTGGGTCTATAAATACAACACCCAGGTGCACAATTGGGAGGATGTTTTTAGTAGTCAAGTAGTGAAACTCTTGTAGTATGTCTATTTGAAAGTTAGAATATTTTCCAAGTGCCCGCAGTAGGAGGTCTAAGTGTGAACAGATCTTTATTCAAGCATTGATGTACCTGAGCATACCATTGTGTTGGCAATAAAGACGAGCTCTTTGATTCATCCTTGCAGCACTTGAGATTTTTTTTCTTATGCATTTATATTTTATTTTATTTTATTTTATGCACTTTACATTCGTGCTATTAGCGTAGTAATTCATTTTGATCAATTAAGCAAATTGTTAAATTACACATGCACAACCCCTTTGAGCATATGTGTGACACTTCATAGCTCAGAAACAATTAGCGTTTGACAACCCAGCAATGTTTGCACGAAGTTCAGGATGTGTCCGGGAAGTGGGAACGGTTACTTATGTTAGGCTAGATTAAACTTTAGTTTCTTTAGTAATTAATCACTTTTATTTTTAATCACTCTTATTTTTATTCTTGTTCTAGGTGAGTAATTCCATAAAAACACAAAACAATAAAAAATCATATGCCTCGATCACACTTAACCATACAATTGCACTTCACAAGTGGGACTGGGAAGACAACAAATGAACAACACACACACACCATTTAGCTCTAGTGTACTTAGTAATTACAACCTACATAATTCAACTAGATTGCATGTGAATGCTTGTGATTCATATGGTTGGGTGTAGGGGTACCTTGTTGCTCATCATTGGCACCATTGTAGGGGACTGTAGTTCTTCATGCACTATCTAAGCCTAGTGAAATCTAGTACACTCGTTGTTCGAACCCTAAGTGTCAAATCCTATGAAAACAAAAATTATCATTATTATCATTAAATTAAATTTTAACTGCACACTGTTTATTAACACAAAATGTCTTCTTCTCACAAGAGTCCATCTCCACCCAAGGCAGTTCAAGTACCTCAACAATATCTAGTGGTATATGCTCATCTTGATGAGTATGTACCAGACTTTACCTTCATCTTACATCAAGATGAACTAATGTGGTGGCACGACATGGAAGGTAACATTTTGTTGCCACCTAATCGATCTATTCTAGCAATGCTCCAATTAATGCTGACACAACAAGAGCTTCAACATCCCCATGGAGAATATGAGATGTGAGATCTTGACTCAAGGGATTATCATCCCACTGAAGTGCAAAGATTAAGGGATCATTAGCTGGAGCATCAACATGAGCTTATGAAGGGCAAGGGGTCAAACATCTTTCCACCTCCGCTTGGCCTAATTGATGAAGGTGACCACTTCTTTAGTGATTCTCCTCTCTTTGATTTTATTCAAGGTGCCCTTAACCATAATGTACAATCCACAGTTCACAATCCATGTTCTGGTCAAAACGGATCCAATGACAAAAATGGATCTGGAGAGGCAAGTCAAGAAACGAAGGATAAAGGAGAGTAAGTTCCCCTTCTTCTTCTCCTTCATTATCATCTTCTTCTTCAATGAGTTTAGATCGTGGTTGCAAACAAAATAACTGTGATGGAGGTGATTGATGGGACTAGAACAATAAAAGGGATCATTGGGACAGTCGTGATTGAAGATGTGGGCAATCTAGAGAGGCCCATCATCAAGAAAGAAGGGCTAGTAGGGAGCATTGTAGGCACCATCATCATGGCCTTGATGAACCTCTACTTGCTAATCAGGGCATGTTGAATATTGCAGAGTCTATGAGGATTCCAACAAGGCATGTGAAGGATAGTAGAATAAAGAGGCTTGATATGAACAGTATCCCTCGATTCAAGGGAGGATATGATGTTGATCCACAAAATCATCTTTAGGCTTTCCAAGATGCATGTGCCTTGTAGAATATTGAAAATGAATGACAACAGCTAAAATTATTTTTAAGGCCACTCATAAAGGAAGCAAAAAGTTGGTATTGATCCTTGGAACCAAAATCAATCAGGTGGTGGAGTACAATGTTGGAATTATTTAATGATAAATATCAAATGTACTCCCAAGTATCCAATTTAAGAAAATAAATTCAAGGGCAGAAACAAGGAAATCATGATCCCTTGGATGCTACTATTGGCTAATACTACTCTCTGTTGCACAAGTGTCCCAACCATGGATACTCTCAGCTTGATCAACTTCACCATATTGTAGACAGGTTGTAGTTTGAAACCAGCAAAACCCTTGGTGTCTATGCCCAAGGGACATTGACAGAGTTGAGTGCTTGTTGAATTCAAAGATTAATTGAGCAAGTAGCCAAAGAGGAGGGAGAGCTCAGAAAATGTAAAAGTGCAGAAGAATACAACAAAGATTCTTCTATTCAGAAAAAGGGGGTTAGATTTTGTGATAACGAGGATGAATTTTCAAAAGATGAGGTGGTGAATTAGAAAACCTTGTCATTCCAAAAATTATAGTCAGAAATTACAGCTAAGGTTGATCAATTATGGGACTCCATGGACAATAAGTTTCAAGCTATTTTAAAAATTATTGAAGAGTCCAAGGAGCAAAGTGGTGATCATGAGCATTGGAGACGTAAGGAGGCTAAATGTGCCATATCAAAAGGTAAAGGTAAGATGGTTGCGGATAGTGATTCGGATGATGATGGTGGGTGTGATGTTTGCTAGTATGAACATCGTAAGGGATGTTGCCCAGTTTTATGCAAGAATTTGAGGTGTATGCCTTGCATCCATGACTTGCACAAACGAAAACACCCAAAAGATTGCCTTATCCACAAGGCAATCCTCGATAGTTCCACCAACCACAGCAATACTATCCAAGTAGAACTCCTCTGCAACCTTACGAAGTATATCAGTAATGGTAGCAATCATAATCATGGGTGATGAGTGGTGAGGTACCCCTACACTCAACCATACGAAACGAGCGTAGCACGCGTGATCCGGTCGAACTCCGCAGACTAAATGCCTAAACGCCACAAGGAACACTTGGGGTTAATTAATCATTGTCTTCCTAGACTTACTTGTTGTTGTCACAGTGTATGGTTAAGTAAGTCCGAGGTATATGATTTTTTTGGTCTTTTTAGGTTTATCTCCTATGCTAAGGGGTGAAGGGTTGAGAGAACTAACTACTCTAACTAATGTCCTAAGTCTAAATTAACTAGCGTTAGCATCCATTCCCACTTACCGTACACACCCTGAACTGTGCAACTGTGGCTACCAAACGCTAATCGTTACTGG